>VXBP01005775.1:0-106462 GCA_013400115.1 Rhinopomastus cyanomelas
CAACCCCTAACATCCTATGATCCTATGATCTGTGTACCACCCAAGGAACACCTTATATTCAGCACTTCCTACAGATTCAAATTTGGGCTGCTTTTCTTGCACAATTCTCACAACAGTTTGCACACTTTTTTGCTGCCCTGAGACTTTCTGTTCTTCCTCTTTTTAAAGAAAGCTGCCCATTTAGCAAAAACATAAGTGCACAGCATGACAAGGGAGCTTCTTTAGAAACTATTTCCTTCTACAAGTTCTAGCTGTTGCAACTCCTGTACGCCTGCCTTTTATCTTGGTGACTTCATCTCATACCTATTCTAAGCTGTCTGTATTTGCTTTCAGAACCTCCTGTTCTCATTCTAGCTTTATGCCCTCCTGTGGAAGAGTCTGACAGGAAGTGCTGCAAGTTTGAAAATCCCCTTTTGAGAAGAAGCATGTTGCAGTGCCTCGGATAGCCTAAGTTGCAGCTCGCATCCAGCGAGTTGGCGTGACGGCCTTCGGGTTTCTCTACGCCTGACTCCTGCGGTCCCACGTTACCCGGACCATTCGTGTACCACTCGGACACCAATATGGTCAGCAGCAAATGGCGTTTACTACAAGTAACACACACTTAATATAGTCTCCCTTATGGTACCACCACCAATCTTCTTCACTACAGTTATCACTCTCTGCTCTTCTCACTGTCCAATGGGGTCACAGAACGCACTCTTCTTCACCTTACTTGGCATTGTTTAGCTTTTCTCCTTATCTTCAAGGACGACTCTCGCAGGCCCCTGGAAGCCGGAGGGCCCCTGTAACCGCAGCTTCTGCACCTGTGGAGCCTAAGGGACCACAAAACAGCTCCTGCTGGATATGTGGAGCTGCAGGGCCCGCACGGACCCTGACGCCATCGCCACCATCTTAAGAGCAGCTGGTTTAGCAACTACAACAGAAGCATTGCTTTTCTCAGCCCAGTTCGTGAATTTCTCCTGGATAAAGTTAGTAGTTTCCTTACGAGATGTTTAATTCATATAATTGTGATACTCTTCTTACTTGGATAGTTAAGTACATTTCAAAAGGAAAGATGCTAATATTTTCCCAAAATGTATTGATCTGATAACCAGCAGACATTAGAGAAACGATCCATGAGGAATAGATTCAGGAGAAACTGGATGTAACAAGCGCTGGTCAAGGTCAACAATTTGTTGTAATAGTCTCCTGTCTTCTCTGCTCTAATCTAATGTGTACAGAAAGTGAGATCAACTTAGGATACTGTAAGGATCTCTGTGCACATCCAGTCCTCTGGGGAGATACTGGAAGCTGCATTGCATTACAGCCTCTTGTTAAATAATCTGTTCTAAATGTGTAGTTTGATGCACAAAACTTCTTGCACTAAAATTCTCCCAATTCTCATAACTTGGAGAAGAAATTATCTAATAACAGCATGTGCTTAACTCTGTAATTCCCTTGCTTCTGTCCCTAGACATATTATTGGTTCTAATAACCAACGTCTTACTCCTAAGGGTATGTAAATATAAACTGTATTGTGGAAGAGAATGCTGCTAAAGTTTTAATTAGAAACTCAATCCCTGTGTATCCTTTTGGGAAGATTATAGGTATGACAAGCTCTTCAGCTTGTGCTTGAGGAATAACATCTCAGGAGAAAAAGAAATACAATGGTATGGAGCTGATTGTGCTTGAATGCAGTTGTGAGGTTGTTGGATTTTTACTTGTGTTATTAAAATATTAATATATTAAAAGCCTAGTGCATTTGTGTAGTTCTTGACTGAATTTTATTATAATTATTTACTACTGTAAGAAGGACATTTGTCAGGTAACTTCACAGAAATGTTTGATCTACTTCTGCTAAAGCTGTAACTCTTAACTGTTGTAGCTAACTCGAAAAATACCCTTTCCTAAATCACATAGCAAGGCAGCTCACAACAAATCAGCTACTGTGACTCCTCTCTCAGAATTTAATGAATGAGAAGGAACAATTCTCTTGTAGTGCCTATTACATTTTAAGACAATTACCTGAGTATGCTTTAGAGAATAGCAAGGTAAGCAACACGAGACACACACTTAAGCAACGTAGTTGTGTAAACATCATGTCTGGGACAGGCAGTGTTTGAATAGACCAGGCAGAAATGGTTCCCAAATGGAAGCTGACGAATAACCATGAACACCTTGAAAATGAACAAAGCACTATAAATATGAGTTGTGTTTGACTGCAGTGCTTGCAAGTTTCCGGTCGCGTAATGACATTGTTCTGATCACTTTGCATGTGGAACAATTGAAGGTTTTTTCCTTGATCTTGAGGGAACTAGATGTTAATGCAGAATGAAATATCTAGAGTTTAGAGTAAAACCGTTAACTCTGTCTCGATACTTACTATTATTATTATCCTCAGATGATCTTATATTACTGCATGCAATAGCATAATTATCCTGTGCAGGTAGTTACTGAAGGAAATTTAAGCTTTTATAACCAATCATAGAGAATTTTATTAAACATCTAAATTGACCAGCGCATGGCAGATACTTTGTGAAATGTAGATGGAATTCATCTACTGCAAAGCCCTCTACGTTAGTTTGGATAAACATAGGTGTGCCTATCCTCCTATAATTCCTATCCGCAGTCTTTCAGCAGCCTTCCAGCTGGCTTGCTGCCATTATGGTCTGCTGGAGGCATGGGTTAAGCTGTGTCCTGCAGCATAGTTTCTGCATTAGGCTGCACACACTGTTATCCAAACAGCCACCATTTTCATGATCCATTGTACCGTTATCTCTGTTTAGCCCTCAATGATATTTACTTTCCTCTTGGTCCGTTCCCCCAAAGCTTCCTGAAATGCTGTACTATTTCTACTAGTTTGGCCCAGCCTCCCTCTGCATCACCAAGTCCGAGCTGTCTTCTAACGAGTCAGCGATGTTTTCTCTGTATGCACTAACTAGATGTAAAGGAACAATACCATTTACCTTCATTTTCAGAGGCATGGTTCAGGATTTTACATTTAGCAAAATGTGCATGAAAATATGCAGAGATGATGAGAGGAGATTAGATAAGAGGCAGAGTGTAGACAGAAACAAGTGGAGGCATTAGGCATCTGATGGTCTTTCTTCATGTGCTGTACCAAGAAGAGATCAGGCATCCCAAAGCAGTTACATGTCAAGATAGTGGAGGCAAACTGATCATCCAGCAGTGGCCTTTAAGGTGATTGTGCCATAGCAACCAGGAGACTGCCAGTGCTATGGACTGTCTGTCCTTGTACGAAGCTTTTTCTGTACCTCTTCTCTTTCTTAAGAAATGAAGGAAGAAACAGGAATAAAGTCACTGAAAGAGGAGTTGGAGGCACAGAGCTGTGAGCAGGGAACTGAACCACAGGCTGGTGCATGCTATTCACTGCATGGTGTTGCGTGTGTAGCTAATCACAGCAGAAAGGGAGTGATTTCTTGGTTCATACTCAGCTAAACTATCATGATGCCAGTACATGATGATGGTACAACATCCGTATGTAGGTATGTCAGTACGATGCTTTTGCACTTTGGTTTGGGCAGAAGCATACAGCTCCCACACCTAATTTTCATTCTCATTTTCCTGGACTTGGGTCAAAGGTTGTCAGTTTTGCCCCAAATGAGAACCAAAAAACCAGAAAGAAGCTAAATAATGAAACCAAGTAGTAAATCAAGGAAGTTGGAAGGAATGTAGCTAAGTCTGTGAAACCAACCAAATGTTGTTTAGGCTGGCGAGTTAATGGCAACGGAACAGAATATTTGTATGAGTAAAAGCTACATTTCTGCTCAGATGCAAATCAGTTGCAGTTTTAAAATACAGTTTTAACATCAAAGATGGTGGTAAAAAGGGATGGTTTTAGGGACTTTGCATATTACAGCAGAGTATATTAAGAAGAATGAGTGGCAATTTATCTGAATATGCAAAGCTATAAACTGGAGCAGTTCAGCAGCTGCTTCACAGGCAGCTAAACTGTCTTTGTGATGAGAGTGAGAGCCTCCTGGAGAAGGGTAGAGTGGACATTCGTGGGTAAGAACCATTAAAATCATCATTACCCGGAAACAAGCAAGCACTGCTAGAGCAGACAAATTGTGAGTCATTAGCAGGAAGCCTGGCACAATGTTTCCCCTTAACTTCTGGAATTATTGGTTATTTGTTGAATGTAGCTTTTTAAAATTTTGTTTCCTTCCTGATTATAGTGTGAGTTGAGTTCATTTGCATATCTGATTATTGTATTGTAGAAGTTTAATCAGTATACAAAATTAAACCATAGCTTCAGCTCATCCTGTGGAATTTACACCAGCACGACACCTTGCTCCTGCCTTGCCAGACCTGAGGACTGCAGTCAGGCCAGTGTGCTTCACCAGGGCTTTGTTTCGATAGAGAAATGTGGTGCATGCAAGGGATAACAAAGGCAGCTCCTTTTTTGAAGAACACAAAATAGATTAAGCTGGTCTCAGCTGAAAGGGATGCCATCAATTTAGACAGCAGCCTGCTCTTTCAGCTGAAGACATGGGAAATGGAGCAGCACAAATGGGTGAACTGCTTGATTCTCCAAAATATTTGTGAGATAATTAATCTCTACTGCTTCCTTTGTTTGATAGGGGACCAGCTTACTGCTCCATTTCGTGCAATGATATTGCTGAAGAAGGTAGGCATTTTCAAGTGAGGGAAAAACAGGATTTATTTTCTCTTTAACACCACATTCTTTGTGTGTGGAGAAGTAAACAAAAAAGCCATCCTTGTGTTCACAGCTCCTCGGTACTGGAGCGCGGGGAGTTTGGGAGCGAAGGGACAGTTGTAAAACAGAAAGCGGGGGCAAAGAAAGTGGTGCCAGACTTTGAAGAAGAAAGTGCTACAGTAAATATACCTAAGAACTAGCATCAAAACAAGGACCGAGCGATCCCTCACGCTCTTGTGAGCTGAAAGCAGTTTGGTGAGAAACCGCGGGGCAATCATTCCCAAGCTTGCAGGAACTCTAGGATAATAGTTTTGGCTCCCCTGCTAGAGCACTCCCTCCTGTCCCATGCACGGAGTAGTTTTAAGAGGACAGTTAAGGATAATGGTACAGCCATGTGACTGAAGGAAGAATAAAACCATTATAATAAATTCAACAGGGGGAGAGTTAGAAAATTGAGACATTTATCAGGACGATTGTCTTGTGACCATAGTAGTACTTACCCTGGACATCTTGGTACAAAGCAGCTTGAGCCAAAACCATTAAAACTGCTTTATCCTTATTTAAATACTAAATTTCAGCTGGAACAGATAGAGTGAGACTTCAGGAAAGCAAAGCAGAGCTGAAATTGCCTGTTCCTGAGTCCCTAATTTGAATTTCTCTTCTGTCTTTGAATTTTTCCTTAAATGGCTAGAGATAATTTCCAACTTATTTCTCCAAGAACATGTTTAAATGTCTCTTTTACAGCTCAGTACAGCACTAAAACTGTCCAACTGTCAGAGCAGAAAGCATTGCCTTTGGATCTTCAGAGGAGAGTTCTCTGCTCTTGGAGCAGCAATGCAGACACACGGCACATCCTTTCTACAGCAAGCTTTTCAGCAATTCTTTTGAACAGCGTATTCATTTATCAGCAAAGTATTTTCTAGACACTTCTGCTGCAATGTCTAAACATTTTATCATAGCTGCTAACCAGCTTCTAAACATCATTAAAAAAATAGAAAAGGAAAAATGATTGGCCTGGGATTTCTTTTGCTGGTGATAGCATGTATCCCAAAACTGCGAAGCGTTCCCACCTTCCGCAGATTTTACTTGACTTGTACAGCCCAGCTGGCTATGTTAAAACACGCAGACTTCATCCTTAGGCCTCGTCGGTCCTGCTTGAGAGTGCAGACAGTCATGTTTTGACTGGATTTAACAGAAAAGCTTGCTTTCTTTTTTTCCTGCCATCCCTTCATGTTTCGCCCTCTCTTACGTTGTACACCATCTCCAGGAGCTCTGGTAAAACGTACTGAACATTGGAGCAAGACTCTAGAGTCAGTCGCCCCTGCACACAAGCATCTCCCAGACTTCTGGAGTGCTGAACTGTGCTGGGCTTCTAACAAAGCCCTCAGTTCTCAGCCCTGCGAATCCCTGCTGGTAGGCCCAGCCCAGGCCAGACAAGGGAGGCAGCAGGTCCTGGAGTTCCCACCTCATGTCACAGAACACAGAGGCTGAAGCCCTACCCCAAACTCTGGTGACATTTATTAATTTGTGCTACCGCATCTTGGCGCGGCGACAGCATCTCTATGTGAAAGCGATTTAAAAGTATGCAACACTGAGTTCTGATCGAAGGAGAGCTGGTAAAGCTGAGCAGGGTGGGATAACAAGACATCTCCTGATCACGCACAGTCTAAACATAGGAGGAGCGAAGGACTGAGGCGCGCTCTCTGTGACCTCTCCTTCCGCACGCAGCAAAGCAGAGCTTTCCTTCCATCCAGCAGGTGGCCAACTGCTCTTGGCAACAGAAACGAAACCTAAGCACAGGCTTTCTTGCTAACATTTACAGCTCTGCAGATGGATGCCTTAAAGGAAAGGCAGCTTGTCTCAAGCAAACGCACGAAACTTAACCTGAAATAACCTTACATTTAACTATGACACTTAATTACGGAAAAAATGAATCAACGCTTTGCTCAGTGAAACTCTATCTACCATTCCGTGGTCTTGTTATCTCTCTGAAAGTTCAGCTGCACACAGCTGCACTCTGCAGTTGCAGTTCTGCTGCCTGTGACTTCAGGTGGTTGGAGAATGGTGCTAGATAGGAATGTTAAAGTCTATACTCGAGCTAGTGTGTTCTCCAAATTTCACCTTTAGGGTTAACCCAGCAGCTCAGACACGGTAGTGCAATGAACAGCCATACGGGGGGGGAGTCAGGTTCAACTCGCGTGCTTAGCATTATGTTCTGTCTAACCATTTTTTGTGTCCAACCATTAACTTTTAGACATGGACAGGCTGATGGACAGGATTCTTCTCGCATCAGTCAAGGTCTCACCATGACAAAACAAACAAGCTGGTGGAAAGCAAACTGGAAACAGAAACTTTCATCCATGAGGTCCCTTCCAATCCCTAATGATTCTAGGATTGCCGGGACATTATGCTACCTAATGCAGCATGGCAGCCATTGGCAGGCACTCAAAAGTGGGAGCATGGGGTGCTTAAGAGGCTTAGACTAACCAGTCACAGGCTTTGTCAACCCATGTGCCCAGGAGCTGACATCAGTTCTCTCCCAGACCTGCTGTTTGCAGTAGTTTTCCCCCTTCTGCTTTTTTGGTAACTGTTACAGACAGCACTCCTCAGTGTGCAGGGAGGTGTATATACACTTGTCAGAGATTACTGTAGTACCCAAGTTACAGAAACCAGTTTATTTGATACAATTTGAGTTTGTTGTTTATTATTTTTCATATGTAGCCCATTAGCTTTTTCCACCTGAACATGTCTCAGTCAGCAACACAGGAAAGAATATAAATTAAGGGCATATGACTGTGCTAGAAAACTAAGAAAACTGGTGAGCATCTTACAGGCAGACAAAGTAACTAAGATGGCATTAGCAATCTTAGCAAAGCATTCCAGATTTTACAATGACAAAGTCCCTTCCAGGCTCTTCTCAATGTCATCTGGTGATAGGACAAGGGGCAAAGGGTGCCAGCTGGAACATAGGAGGTTCCATATAAACATCAGAAGGAACTTCTTCCCAGTGAGGGTGACAGAGCACTGGAACAGGCTGCCCATGGATGTTGTGGAGTCTCTTTCGCTGGAGACATTTAAAACCCGCCTGGACGGGTTCCCGTGTGACTTGGTGTAGGTGTTCCTGCTGTGGCAGGGGGATTGGACTAGATGAAGCTTCGAGGTCCCTTCCAATCCCTAATGATTCTATGATTCTATGAACAAGCTTTCTGCTCTACTTAAAACACCGACTGCAATGCGTTGTGCAGTTTTAATGTTCTCCTCTTACAGAAACAGGAGGTTATGCAACCAGACTGCAGTACACACACTGCCTTTGAAGACAAGCAGGAAAGTACAATGCAAGTGTTGCCACAGGAGCAAAAGCTTTTTCAAAGAATTCTAACTGCTCATTTCACAAGAGGGGGTTGTCTGAGCACTGTGCCGTGGTGTACTACACATGTAAGCCATAGAAAGTAAGGTAGGGAGACACAAGGACTGCACTCAGCAGTCAATAAGCGTTTGCCTTTCAGCAGCAGCAAACCACACTGTAAGTTCACACACAAGAGTATGTGAAAATAGGCTAAGAATAGCCAAGCAGATGGAACTAAAGTTTTCTGTCATGGAAGCAACTAACCTGTGGCGAACCCCTGAGCAAGTAAGGCCAACTGTGCTTCCCTCCCTTGATCTCTGCCATTCTGCCCTTCTACCTCGGCATCTGCCACCTTGATAGGCTTTTTCTGTTTTCTGCTCTGCCCCAAGTGTCTCTACGCTCAGTATTTGATTTTTGGCACTCTTTTCTCTGTCTTGCTCATGCTTGTTTCAGGCAACAGCATCTGCAAGGAATAGATCCTTTCGGTTTTATGGAGCCATTGTTCAAAGTGCTCCTACACGCTTGCACTAGTCAACAACCATAGAAAGAAGCTGGAATTAATAAAGGCACAATAAAAAGGGAGAGCTAAGGCCTGTTATACAGAGGAAGCAATTGCCAGTCTGCATGTACAGAAAGAACTCAGCACATTATGAAGGAATGGTCATCTTAGAGGAAAAGCATGCAGTACTTATTGCATCCAACGGGACATGTCACTTTTTTGTGTTTTGAATAAACACCACAGGACAGAGATGTTAGAATCACTTTCTTAATTTAAGTAAATGTCACTTTAGGTCCTCTTTCCACCAAGGGACCAGTACTCTGATGCATACTGGAACAGCTTTACAGATGAACTAGAGCTACGTAGATTTAGATTAGGTGTTAGAAAAAAGTTGTTTACAATGAGGGTGGTGAAACACTGGAACAGGTTGCACAGACAGGTGATACAAACCCCACCCCTGGAAACGTTTAAGGTCAGGCTCGATGGGGCTCTGAAGAACCTGCTGACTGCAGAGGGGCTTTGGACTAGATGAACTGACAGGAAAAGGGGAAACATCATTCCTATTTTCAAAAAGGGTAGGAAGGAGGAGCCAGGGAACTACAGGCCAGTCAGTCTCACCTCTGTGCCTGGTAAGATCATGGAGCAGATCCTCCTGGAGGCACTGCTGAGACAGGAGAATAGTGAAGAGGTCATTGGGCACAATCAGCATGGCTTCACCAAGGGCAAGTCCTGACTGACAAATCTGGTGGCCTTCTATGAACAGGCCACAACATTAATGGATGAGGGGCGGGCGACTGATGTAGTTTACCTGGACATGAGCAAAGCCTTTGACACTGTCCTGCACCACAATTCTGGTCTCCAAGCTGGTGGAACATGGCTTTGATGGATGGACCACTAGACGGGTAAAGAACTGGCTTGATGGCCACACCCAGAGAGTGGCTGTCAGTGGATCCATGTCCAAGTGGAGGCCAGTGACAAGCGNTGGAGCCCTTATTACAGGAAGGATGTGGAGATGCTGGAGCGAGTGCAGAGGAGGGCCATGAGGATGATCAGAGGGCTGGAGCACCTCTCCTATGAGGCCAGACTGAAAGAATTGGGGCTGTTCAGTCTGGAGAAGAGGAAGCTCCCAGGTGACCTTATTGTGGCCTTCCAGTATCTGAAGGGGGCCTACAAAAAGGCTGGGGAGGGACGTTTTAGGACGTCAGGTAGTGACAGGACTAGGGGCAATGGAGCAGAGCTGGTGATGAGTAGATTTAGAGTGGATGTGAGGAGGAAGTTCTTCACCGTGAGAGTGGTGAGAGCCTGGAATGGGTTGCCCAGGGAGGTGGTTGGGCCCCCATCCCTGGAGGTGTTTAAGGCCAGGCTGGATGGGGCTCTGGCCAGCCTGGTCTAGGGTGGGGTGTCTCTGCTCACGGTAGGGGAGTTGGAACTGGATGATCTTGTGGTCCCTTCTAACCCTGACTGACTGTATGACTTGATCTGGGTGATCCTGCTGTGGCAGGGGGACTGGACTGGATGATCTTTCGAGGTCCCTTCCAATCCCTAGTGATTCTATGATTCTATGATTCTAACTTTAAAGGTCCCTTCCAGTCCAACATATTTTATGACTCCACGATGTAGTTATGTTTGGAGTACGATTACTCCAAAGGGAGGGAGATTCCAGCTAAAAAGACAAGTGTTCTCTCTTTTCTATCACACTCCCATTTTGCAGAAGAGAAGCAGTTGGCACATGACTCCTCTGGCAACTTCACATCAGCTCAGGGGCTGCACTGCAGCAGAACTGTTCCTTGGAGTCCATATTGGACATTACTGCTGGGAAGAAATGATGACTTGGCTGGAGCAGAATTTTCTCTGTGGTTTTTTTTTTGTAACAGGTCTACCCCGAAATCACTAATTAGAAGGAATGAATCCTCATCACAGATGAATTCAGAGCTACCAGGGTGACTTGCTGTTTTAAGGACTGTATTACATTTTACAAGAAATAAAAGAAAATGATAGTGAACATCCTTTGATAACCTTGCATATCCCACTCACACAGCCAACTCCTATTCTGAGAGAAGCTGTACGCACAGTGTGCATTCTTGTGTTAGTATCTAGAACCTCAGAACACACGATGGCAGTGCACATTGTGGTGATTTCAGGCTTTCAGCTGCTCCTGCTACTTAAAGAGAACACTTCACATTTTTGTCAGTCCTCTATTAGTCTGACCAGGTACTGGCAGCATTAGAAGCAAACCTAGAGGTATTTGTCAACAGCAGAAACAAATGCAATTTCCCAGTAAATGAATGTTGCATGAACAAGTGTTAGGTAAAGCTTAATTCAAGATTATATTGTACATAACACCACTCTGGAGACATTAAAAGCCTCTTGCGGAACTCCTCAATTGCAATAACAAGAGGGTATCCCTTTATGAAGGAATCAAAGTTGGCTCAGTTGGAAGGGCTTCAGAGCAAAATTGGCTGCTGGGGAAAGCACATAAGTGAGCTGGCAGCCTGAAATACACGAAAAGCTCGGGGCTCTCGGAGGACTAGTGCAGGCCACTGAAGTGGAACAGGCTGAACAGTATCTAAAATTGAACAGGTGCCTTTCCGTGAAAAAAAACCCAACAAAGCAGACAACTGTTTGGCATGACAATTTGGAGAGGAAAAAAATTCCACTGCAAGGCATCAAATTAGAGGAGAGGTCTCTGGCTGAGGACAAAATTGCTTAGAGCTGCAGGAAGCCTGACCCTTCTGCGTGTAACTTCAGAGAAAACTCATTCAGAGTCTGGGTGCCAACAGTCAAGGCGAGTTGCAGGAGCAAACTTTCTAGGCACCTTCTGTCCATTCTCTTTTCTTGGGTTGAGTTTAATACTGGAATTAGTTAGTATAGCTAAAAAGTTGTCTTGGCTGCCTTTCTGAGCTGAACTTCTACCATTTGCTTATGTGAACATAGCCTTATTAGAAAGGCTTGACACGCGGTTAAAGAAACCCTCAGGAAAAGACAAACCCAGTAATATTTCAGAATATAAAATAATTCTGGAAAACATTACTCTATGGGACATGTAGCACAGAGAATATTCCAGGCAGTCCTGCATTCTCCCTGGGGGATGTTCAGGTGATACTGCCTCCTGCACCTGAACTCAAGATGCTAACTGGCAAGTCAGACTAACCAAGATGATCAAAAATCAACACCAAGGTTAATAATTTCTGGGCACAGCTCTTAATTTTAAAGAGTTAATAATGGTTTTTTTAGTAACACAGTTATCTGGAAATACACCATGAACAAACATATGTATTTGTCTCAGACAAGTGTGATATAGCAGTTTTCTGGTTTTTTCTCCAAAGTGAGACTATTTGTACTGAGCAATGGAGAACCTCACAGCAGCATGAATGGGGCATTGCATACAGAGCTTCACCAGCGCTTTTGGTAGAAGGTGGCCTTGGGAACGGTGGTCCCCAGGTCTACTTTTCTCATAGTTACTATCCATGTGTAAAAACATCATCCTATTTCAAATGCTTCAGTGGCCGTAGCTCCATTAAAAAGTTGTCAGGTTTTTCATGATGGTCCACTCCTGTCATTACAATTGAATCGATTGCTGCTCGTTACTACCGTATGTTCCCACACATAAATCACTCGGTTTGTTCCAAGGCTTGTTTTCCCCCTCTCTGAGTTTGCCTAAGATTGAATTTGGCATTGATTCAAATCAAATAATTCAAATGTTGCTTTTGCCTGGTATTTAAACTAAAGCTGGGTATAGATTCATGACTAAAATAAAGTGTCTTACCTAGTAGTTGCAGTCATTTGGTCTACTTGTCACATAAAGTGTGGCATGCACAGAATTATGAATGCACTTTCAGCCGTCTAAAATGGAGGATAAATTGAACATGCCATGGTTCCAGGGCAGTAATTTATACTGAGTACAAGCTGGGAAGGGATCCCAGCCAAAACCTCAGCTCTAAATTACCTTGAGTTCCAGGGAAATTTTAATCCAAGTAAAAACTTCACAGCTGTTCATTACATAATTAAGCAAATCAACAAGAGACCATGTCTCAGCACTCCCAAACTAAAGAATTTACACCAACATTGAAACTGTGTGGTTAAGTCCACAGATGCGCTGAACTAACCCTGATCACCAAAGTTCTGTGTATGCAATTATTGCCTCTTGACTTCTGCAGTTTGTTATAAGCACTTGACATGGGTCTGTTGGCTTTGCTTACATCCCCATTGTCTACAAATCAACATTTTCAACCTGGCAGCATTTCCTTTCTCAGAGTGTATTACGAGGATTCACACACTCAAGACTTTTCAAACATGGACTATGGGGATGGGCCATTGAGGCCAAGTGCTGGGCAGGATTCACGAAAAGGTTATATACACATGTGCATACATTTATGTGAGGAATTAGATCGGCTCTGATAAAAATTCATTATGGATATAAATGTTCACAGTTCAGGGCATAAATCAGCCACCAGCCTGAGGTTAGACGATAACTTCCCCTACAGTCAGACTATTACATAATTACCCGTTATACTTGCGGAGTGGGGAACGGAGGTTGAAGAATAGGGCAATTTCCTCGGGTACATCTGGAAATTACTATTGGCAGACAACTAATTTAGATTTGATCTGGTATGGAAATTCTTACTACATCAAATAATCTAATTTAGAATTAAAGCATGATTTATTTTGTATTTCTTACTCTTCATGTAATCGAGTTCATGCCTAAAGGTAACTGCAAGCCTTTCCGTAAGAATCTGGCCAAACTTAGTGAAATTCACTGTGCTGCATTTTCTCATTGAACCTCCCTAAGAACAGCTTCAAAATTTTCCAGGGAAGTCAGGCAGAACCTCAGAAATTTAGTTTGGGGAAAACCTAGCCAGCTGATACAGCCAACTTACTGTTGTCTGTTTTAGCAGAGAAAAAATTGGGTGCATGAACTGCACTAAAAATCTTATATTGTGAAAAGTTCCCAGTATTGTTTGCATAATAATCAAAAGAGACTTGCCAAGCTCGTGAACGTCACAAATGCTCTAGACCTGCTTTTTCTGCTTGGTATTGTCAGCTTACTTAAGCCAAACATACATGTTCAGTGGCTTTGTTTTCAACAAGCAACCCTTCCAAAAATTAGCTCGATCGAAAAATCAAAAGAAACTGTAAGTGAGTCCAGGAAGCCATTTTCATTAACTGCAGGGGCCAAGGGATTCTCGCTGTATTTTCAGGAATGTGTGTGTGTGATACACTAGATGGGATTACAGCATATAGCATCACAGCGGATGTGGGAAGCTGAGGAACTTTTATTAGCCCAACACCTCGCCAATTTTTGCAAGAAAAAAAGTGGTACTTCTGTTCAGTATCTTTATCTTGATGAAGTGACTGAGTGCATCCTCAGTAAGTTTGCAGGTGAAACCAAGCTAGGTGGGAGTGTTGATCTGCTTGAGGTTAGAGGGGCTCTATGGAGCTGTATCTGGACAAGCTGGACAAGTGAGCCGAGGTCGACAAGATGAGCTTCAACAAGACTAAGTGCCAGGTCCTGCATTTGGGCCAAAACAACTCCACTATAGGCTTGGGGAAGCAATCAGCTAGAAATCTGCTTGGGAGAAAAGGACTTGGGGGTGTTGACTGACAAGAGGCTGAACATGAGCCAGCAGTGTGCCCAGGTGGCCAAGAAATAGTGTGGCCAGCAGGACCAGGGAGGTGATTCTCACTCTACTCAGCAGTGGTGGGGCCCCACCTTGAGTACTGTGCTCAGTTTTGGGCAACTCAGTACAAGAAGGAGGGACAACAAGGTTGTGGAGCTGGTTCAGAGAAGGGCAGCTAGACTTGTAAAGAGTCTGGAAAACAGGTCCTGTGAAGAGTGGCTGGGGGAGCTGGGGCTGTTTACTCTGGATGAGGAGGTGAAGAGTCGATCTTATCACTCTTACACCTACCTGTAAGTAAAGAGGCAGGCACTAGTCTCTTCTCAAAAGTGACTGGTGATGGAATAAGAAGGAACAGCCTCAAGCTTCACCAATTAAAAGTTTGTCAAGAATTGGAACAGGTTGCCCAGGGATGTGGTTGAGTTGCCACCCCTAGTCATGTTCAAAAGCCACATATATGTGGTGTTAGGGTACGGTTTAGTGGTGGGTCTAATAGTTGACTGAGTAGGGTATACGGTTAGACTTGATGATCTTACAGGTCTTTTCCAACCTAAATGATTCTGTGATCAGTCTCTTTCAAACACAATTTCTGTTCCAGATGAGTAACACTAGAAACCAGTAACACAGCAATCACACAACATCTGAAAGGTTCTAGGGCACAATCAAGAAATGCTACGAACTTATTAAAAAAAAAAATCTTACTTTTCAAACGTGAGTGACCTGTTTGGACAGATTTATAAAAGGAATGGCTGAAGGCAACAGATGTAATGCAGTGGACGTTTTTAAGGTTTTCAATCAAATTCCATAAAGATCTTACCTGAAAAATTCATTCAAGCTGGCTTTGCTAGGACAGCTGGGAGATTATTGTGGAGCACCTGTCCCCTGACAGTTGGTGAGGAGAAACCCTCCCAGCCGACATCCCCCAGCCCAATGCTGGGTGCAGGAGGGTGGCAGAGGCAGGAGGCTTTGCGGACTCTAGTTACCAGGCTGGCCTCGTTTAACATGCAGGGTCTGCAGAAGTAATGTCAGCGCTTTATTTGTCTCGTGGAACAAACAGGGCAACTCCCTTAAGCACAATTCACTCTTAACAGCGGCAACATTTTCAGTCCTGCAACTGAATCTCAAATGAGGGTTATGATTGCATGAGGCAGGCCTTGTTGGGACCATTTGATGCCAGTCTTCTGCCGGTCACATATGCCATTTTGTTGTGCCTCCTGCCTTCTTATGTCGTCCTGCTGCTACTACTGACACCTTGCCAGGAGCAAGTGATTTCCCTGGGAAGTTCTCAGGCTGCTCACAACCCAGCTGCCGCCTTCTGCCAGCTACCCAACTGCTGCTCCAACTCCTGCCACAGGCTTCTTCCTCTCAAACATGGTTTATGGTACATTGGAAATTCCATGATGTACTGGGAGCCTCAATGCAGTGTTGCAAAGACATCGAATATATTGAACTGTGAGGAGATGTTTGTGGTATGAGAGACATCGGTGTGAGAGCTGATTTTAAACATATTTTTTGGTCAGGAACTTCAGCATGCTGCTGACATTTACAACTGCTCATTCCAAAAAGATGCAAATACCAGTGAAGAGAGAGTTATGGCTGAGGGGTAAAGAAAGGATACACTCAAGAGAGTAATAGTTTTGATGTAGAATAAGGCAACTTAGTAGTGTACAAATAATCCAAATAACTTTTTAGCGGAAGAAATAGCTTCAAAAGCAGGAATTGGAAAAGAGAATGATGGGAAACTTATTTTCCCCTGGCACGTAGCTGAGAGTTGGCACAGGCAAGGCAAAACAGCAACGGTCATTTTGGATGTCACATGAAGAGCTGTAACAGCATCAGGCCAAGTCATTCTCTTTGCTGAGGATCACAATGATTGCTTTCTGTCCAACTACAGTCTTAGTTCATCCCTAGGCCTACATGTTACCCTCTCCCTGTAACAGAGGTAAGATTAGGAGCGAGGCTAACGGGTGGGAACACCATGTACATAATGACATATTTAGGAGAGGAGAAAGAGATGCAAGTTAAGCTAGAAAGAAAAATAATAAAAGAAGAACCAGGCAAAAGACCAACAGAAACATTGTGACTCCAGAGTTTCTGCATTTCTTATTGTTGCCTTCATATTGAGGCACTGACACTGGAAGCCAGTCTGTGCAAGGTATCACCTCTGCTGCTGAGCGAGCAGTAAGGCTGCACAAGCATTCCTATAGAGCACTAATGTCTGCCCTCCTGGCTATGTTCATGTTCCCTGAGCGTATCTGGGGGTTCGCACTTCACCTGACATGTCAGCACGAGCTCAGCCCTGTGGATGAAGCAGCAGAGCATCCTATGCTCCAAGAGCAGTTCTTGCAGAACGGAGTCAGCAGGTTGCTTATATTTTAAACATGGCTGGCAAGAATTGCTTGCAGGGTTGGCAGAATATATGGGACATTGTAAAAGGCTGAAGGAGGAAAAAACATTATAGTCCCATGTCATGTGACTATCAGGAGGAAAATCTCAAAAAAAGATAAAAGACAAGAATATAAAGTGGCAAAATTGGAACAGGAAATAACTTGGGGTTTTCCCTATTGAGCAAATGCCTTTGTAGTAGGAGAGGATGTGCAGAATGATGAGTTAAAGGATAATGAGGCTATGTCCTAGAAGAGATTATGAATGTATCCTAAGCACCGAGTTACGGATTCTATTTGTATATCTACTAGTGGTATACTAAAATACGTGTATAGGACAGACATTCTACCCAGTGTTTATGTTATCTCGTGCAACAGAAAATGAAAGTCAGAGACCTCAATATTCTTACTCTCACCCTTTCCAGATTTTTTTTGTGGGTTGGGAGTGGCAAGAAAAAATCAGTGATCAGATACAGTGTGCATTTCAAAAATGCCTATTCCATCTCAGCTCCTGGGAACACTTGAGAATTTAAAAGGACAGACAGGCAGGCAAAGGCTGGCTCAGCTCACCTGTGACATAAGTGTATTCCAACATTTAGAGGATGAAGGTGAGTTTAACAGCATCTCAGACATAGCCTTCTGTCTCCAAAGTGCATGATGCACTCTAGACTCTTTGTGATATGTTTATTTATAGTTAGTCTGGCTTCAGCAGTTGAAAACAAAGAACTGGATCTTTGAAAACTATTTCCAGTATGTTCAGTGCATTGCAGGTAGCAAATGTTTATATTCAGGAAATTTAACTTCAATTGCCATATACATGGGGTCATTATTTGTGGGATAAGTTCCTTCATCGATTCTACCTTATTTCAGTATTTAATTCTAGAACAGTTGTTGTGGTGCAGAATTATTCCAGAACTGCCTTGGCTACAGAAGAGAGTAAAAGTCTTTCGTCAGACATACTGGTATTGTATTATGCCCCGAGTAAAGCAAGAATTAGAGTTCTAGTTGAGTTAGAAGCACATTTCATGTAATTTATTGTCTACAGATGCAAGGACATGAACATTTCAATTGTTTTCCTACCAAACTGAAGGAAGGTGTTCATTAATGCAATTACCTCTGTATACTTGGAAACGAAATCAACAATGACCGTGTGATTTGAATATTACTTTACATAATTTCATTTTTATGGTGCTATTTTGTTGCACATGGTATCACCAAGTAGCTTATTGGTTTTCCTACTGACAGTAATTTTAGTTTGTGCCTTTGAAAAGGAAGAAGCACATTTTCAGTCTTTCTAGTTTTCTTGGCTATGGTGCTTTTAATTACCTAACCTGACACAGGTTAACACTAAAAGTTCATAGTCCATAGTGAGTGAAATAAGAGAGAAGGATGGTGGATTATAACTGCCCCAGGAGAAGAAGCAGGCACCAGAGGTCTTTGGAAAGGCTCGTACAGGAATCTGAGGAGCCAGGCAACATAGAACCTGAGTGTTCTGAAGCATTTCCCCTGTTCCCTTCAGATGACTGTCTCTAGCCACAGCCTGTTTGTTCTTTTGGAAATAAGCAGTTTTAAAGTATTTGGAAAGGTCATCGGAAGAAGTGCCACAGATTAGTCACTCTGCATCACAGCCCGTTTGGATCTCTCAAACGTATAGGATAACATCCTCTGTAAATTACACTTTGTCTTATGAGGTCCTTAGGAAAGGAAGCAAAAATGACCAAACAAGGGCTCAGTCCCTTTCGTATAGGTTAGCCTAGCACACACATTCACTGATTCATAACTTAAATCATGAGGTTTCTAACTCACAAGTTCTCCAGTTCAGAACTTGTCATTCATTAATTCATAACTTGCAACTCATGCACCCATGAGCAAAGAAATCATCTAGCCCAAAGTGAGGGTGTTCATCCTCCTCTGTCATGGTGCAGACACTTCTTCTATCACACTGAGAAGCAAGAACATCAGTGCTTTATTAACACTATTTTCATCACAAAGCATAGCACCATACAAGCTCCTGTGAGGAAAATGAACTCCATCCCAGCCAAAATCAGTACAAACTCCACACCTTATTCCATACCACTTATGTCATACTCAAGTCCCACACTATCCAACAGATTTTTATTAGCCACTTGCTCCTTTCAATCCTTTGAAATATACACGGATATAGTTCCTTTGTAAAAGATCCAGAAAATGTCTATTTAGTCCATTACTACATGTGCGTTCTGTCAAATATGGTAGTCATGTCACTCAAGACAGGAGGGGTGGCATGTGGTGTGCAGTAATTTGGCATCAAGGCCAGCTCAGCCTGGGTCACTGCTGCACTCGCACAGCTTCTTCTAAGGCTTGTCCTCCATTGGTGGTGGTTCCCTACAGTACTTCCTATAACGTGCATCTCAAATCATAGGCTACAAGAATCATAGAATCATTAGGGATTGGAAGGGACCTCGAAAGATCATCCAAAAATGTAAAGATATGTCCATTACAGTCTCCACTTTTGGTCCTTTTGGCCACTGCAGTGTACTCCCCTTGCCTCTGCTTCAATGTGAACATACGCATGTGCCACAGCCTCTTCAGAGTTATGCCTGCTGTGGCCTGGACTTACCCATGGCCACAGATGCTTGGAGGTGCACCTGCTCCAGCACAGACTTATTTAAAGCCACAAGTACTTCAGGATGTCCTGCTGCCACATGAACTTATGCACAGGTCAAGCCCCTTCAACTCAAGTTGACACTGAAGCTCCAGCTAGCCCAGCACAGCAGCACAGGAACAGCAGTGATGTCCTGGACATCATCCAGCTCAGGCAAATGGCCATTGCTCTTATCAAAATGCTCCCAGGCAGAGCTGGGTAAGATGATAACGCTATAGCAAACAGCAAGAGCGAAAAACTGCCACTAACAACTACCAGACTCTAACATAACAAGACAAGCAAGTCCCATGGCAAGTGCAGGACCATGCCTATTATAGTTAAACAGCTGTAACAGCTATAAATTCAGTCTAGCAAACTCCAATCAAATCTGTTGCTACCTTGAATTTCATGAACCCCACACTGAGCACCAAAAAACAACTGTCATAGTTTTAACTTAGGTGGGCAGCTCAGGCCCAGTCAGCTCGTTCCCCTACACTGGGATGGTGGAGATAAGTGGAAGGGTAAAAGTGAGAAAACTTGTGGGTTGAGATAAAGACAATTTAGTAAGTAAAGCAAAAGTTGTGCACAGAAGCATAAGAAAATAAGGAATCCATGCAATAGTTCCCACCAGCAGGCAAGGGTTCAGCTATCCCCAGGGAGGCCAGGCTCTATTATATGTAATGGGGACTTGGAAAGAGAAATAAACCACCATAACTCTGAAAGTCCCACACCTTTCTCCTTCTTCCCACAGATTTTACTGCTGAACACAATGTCATATGGTAGAGAAAAACACTTTGGTCAGTTGGGGATCAGCTCTCCCAGCTGTGTCCCCTCCTAGCAATTTGTGCACCCCCAGCCATATCACTGGCAGGGCGTCCTGAGAAACAGAAGCCTTGGCTCTATGTAAGCACTGCTCAGCAGTAGCTAAAATATCCCTGTGTTATCTACAGCTTTCATCACAAATCCAAAACACAGCCCTATAGAAGCTACTACCTCAGCTAAAAGCAGTTCAGTAAAAAAATAATTCTTTAATTGACCAAAATGTCAGTGAGTGAAAGACACAATCATTTCAACAACTAAGAAATGTATTTTAGCTTGCTTTTTTTTCATCATTAACTTAATATGAGGTGAATACTTAATGTCAAATATTGGTAAAATGTGCACCAAAAGTTGCCTGTACAGAAACATCTCTACATCAAGTCACTCACACTGAATTGCAAGCTCTTCTAAAACTGGTTCTCCGCTGCTGAGGCTGCTGTTGCAAAATTAAGGGCTGCAGACTGACTGCCACAACAGCCGTTTTTCTCCGTGAATTAATAGGGGTCATGCAAAGTGCTTCTAAAGGCTTTCAAAACACTGCCATGAAGTGGCTAAATTCTGTCTCTTTTATTTGTTTTAAATGCATTGTTCTTAAGAATTTTTCAACTTGAAAGAAAATGAATTTCTAAGATTAAGCCATCAAGTCATAACAAGACAGAAACTCTGACAATCACACAATCAAAGCATTTCAATTGTATTTCATTCTACAGGATGAGACAAGTACCATCAGATGATAAAGTGTTCCTGATTCCTTGGAGACAAATGTGAAGTTGAACTTTCTCCAGGAAGACTAAGGTTCTATATTCTACTTGTCAATATTCATGTACAAAAGTTATACTGCTTACTCTCTTTCCATGGTTCCTGGGAATGAGATCATAGCCAATCCTTCATGTCTGGGATACAGAAAAATACTGTAGGCACATGGTTACTATTTCACTAGTACTACAGACAGGGTCTTCTCCGCGAAGAAAGAACAAGTTACTGTACATTACAAGGCAGTACATTAACTTCATCTACCTTTTAGATGGCAATGTTTAGGAAATATTAATTCCAAACATTGTGGCTGAGAACTTACCATCTTATGCCAACGACCAAGCAGGGATCCACGGTCCATCTTAAAACCTTGAAATGGAGCTTATGCTGCATAGGATGCTGAGGTCCCTGTCCTTGGTATATATGTTCTGCAGAGCTCTCTGTAAAAAAGAGCATGTTTCCTTATCACTGAGTGGAAAATTAAGTTTATTTCACTGAATCCTTAGTTCATTGTTTTTCTACTGATATTACACAGACTAATTTTAAATGAAAATTACTTATTAAAAGCTAACATTTAAAAAGCTTCTAGTAAAACTCCTAGATACTCAAACTCACTTATTACAATTTCAGTCAAAATCACTCTTTCCCAGTTCAGAAATTCAGTGTGACTGAAATTCACTCTGCAGCTCAAGACTTGCCTTCAACATTTGTCAAAGGTTTGAAAGATTTTATTCCAACAGGTCTTTTCCTCCACTGCCCTTACATGTGAAGGTACCCAAACTAACAGGGCTTTTTACCACGTGCACTGGCAGCAGTAGGTGGCACTATGAAGTCTCTGTCTTTGTAATTCATCTACTAACAAATACTGCGCTGATGCATCGGAAAGAACCTTATTAAAATATTAATAGTCTATTACAGGAAAATATGGACAGATATTTCCACCTTCCTATCATTTTAAAAAGAGCATAAAAGTGTTTTAGAACAAATTCCAATAAGAAAATATATGGTTTTCTGAATATTCCAATGGACAAAAAGTCTAATGCAAGAATAGAAGTAATGAGAATGTCTAACATAACGCTTGAAATTATATATGTCACAAAAAGTTCTCTATACTGTTTTTCTTCACTGAAGGAGCACCATAATTTGTTCTTGAACATACTACTTCAATTAACTCAAATTTCCTGTAAATTGTATCTACCTTGTTTGCATTTAAGCTGTAATATTGCAGTAACAAGTATCAGTACATGCAGATGGGGTGTTTTATAACACGAATGAACGTATAGTAACAGGAATACAGCAAATGGAAAAGCAATTGGATTTTTCTGTGCTTAGACTAAAGTTCTTATTTACAAGTGGAGAACAAAGCATTACATGTGGGCCCATATTCCTCTGTGCATACCACATGGAATGTTACTATATCTCAAATAAACTCCAGGATTAGGAAAATGCACTGCTAATTGAAAAACATTTTCTTTACATCTCTACTATACAAAAAGCTATAAAGGACAACTAACAAACAAGGCTGTGTTTCCAGGTATTTCAGCTTGTCCGATCAAATGAAAATATCAGTATGTTTAAAATGTTGCTCACACTTTGTTTCAGAGAGCTTCAAATACTATACATCTCATTTGTCACTGGCATACAGTGGGAATAGTGCAGAGAGATACAATATTTTCATTAAGCACATTTTTGCATGGCTGCCTTCTCATCAGAAATGAAGTGCTGCTCTGTCTGAGCTCAAAGTGTGAAGATAAGGAAAGGAGAAAAGAAATGAAGCATTGAGCACAAACAAAATATATAGCCAATGCTATTTTATCTGGCCTGGCCAGAAAGTGTCCTTGCCTCTTTTTTTTCACCCCAGGCTCCAAGCAAGCTGTTTAGCTTTGCATACTATTTCTGCAATACGATATGATCTATGCCAACGCCTAAGATTCACGCTTGCTTTTATTTTGCTCTCTATTAAATAAAGGCACCTTTATAGCTTCAGGGCAATTTTTCATGAACTGACATTGTGCATTACTCATTTGGCGCTAGTGTGGTCTGCTTGCAGTTTCTTTTATAATAATGAAAAAGCCAAAAGCCGGTACTTAATACAAATATCACTTGCAAGGAGCTGGCAGCAGTTGTATTCAAAGTGTTTTAACTTGTAATAGCTCACTTCTGTTTCTCCAGATTCTCCAACGGAGTCCTTCCAGCTCTGCTATTACACCGCAGCATAAAGAGGTACTACAAAAAGTAATACACGGGAACATAGCTAAAATTTTCCTGCTCATTCTCCATTAAAATGATTTATTGTCACCTTGTGTTCTCTCAGAGGAATCAAAGCCAAAGCGTTCTCAGAGCCTTCGCTCTTAGATATGTCTAGCTTATTCAGCAGCACATGTTCTGCTTAGACCTCTGTAACACGTGTAGTGGATGGGTTTTCACTAAGCTTTCATTGTAAAGCAATTGCTCTCACTGTTCCTAGTAGAGTTATCAAACATGCAAGTAATAATAAATCCTCTCAGATTACAGGTTCTTCCTTCACAGAGACATATCAATTTCATATAATTACAGCAATCACTATCTTTGAGTAGATGCACACCTGCAACGTGATGGTACAAAGAATTTTTAAGCTATTACAGATTTATCAGATTTGCACATTTGTTCTATTTTTTTAAATTTCACTCCTGTACCTTGAAGGTCAAACACGAACATGAGAGCTTCACACTGGCCCAGTTTGGCATGGGCAGCTTGCACCAAGTTAAAAGAGACCATAGCAGTGCTCTGGCTGCAAGCCACAGAGCTAAATAAGCAGCTGCAGAGCAATAGTTAGAACTTCTATAGTGGCTGTCTTAATTCTACGCTATTTGGTTATATTAGATCATTGAAACTAGCCCCACAATGGGCTCAAGGAGCGACCAAATGATTATTTGAAAGGTTTATATTGTCGTATAGGATCACAGAATGGTAGGAGTTGGAAGGGATCTGGAGAAGTACAGAATCATAGGATGGTTTAGGTTGGAAGTGACCTCAGAGATCTAGTTTGACCACCCCTTGCCATACAGCAGGTACACATCTCACTAGACCAGGTTGCCCGGGGCCCTGTCCAACAAGGCCTTGAATGCCTCTGAGGAGGTGGCATCCCCAACTTGTCTGGGCAAACCCTATGACCCTCATAGTGAGGGATTTCTTCCTTCCATCTAATCCAAATTTACCCTTTTTGATTTGAAACCATTCTCCCTTGCCCTATCACTAGAGTCCCTCCTAAAAATTACCTGTCCACCTTCCTGTAAGCTTCCTTCAGGTATTGGAAGGGAGGAAGGCTGCTACAAGCATCTAGTCCGATCCCTCTGCTAGGCAGGATCAGATAGAGCAGACTGCACAAGCACACTCCAGGTGGGTTTTGAATGTGTCCAGAGGTGACTACAACCTCTATGGGCAGCCTCCTCCAGTGCTCTACCACCACAGCAGTGGCCATTTCAACACTGTATTTGTACATGAGTTTATTAACTATTTGGCTGCCATTTGTACTCACGTGGAATCCAGCCTGTTCTCTGATTAATATAACTTACTGAACAATGGGAAATAATTTAAGACAAGACATCCCAATATTGTGGTAACTGTGACACAGAAGCAAGGATCCAGGTTTGTGGACCATCTGCTACGCAGCATTCCCTCATGCTCGAGTGTGCCACATCATGCTCCCTTACACCTGAGGGACACAATAGCACCTTGTGGGATGTGAATAACTGACGGAAGCCAAACGGCTGACAAAACGCTACCAGTCGTTGCTCTGGGTGAGGCAGTGAGCTCGTCTGAAGGTATAAATTCCAACGCATAAGAAAACCCCAAATCCCCCTAGCTCAGAAGTTGTGGTTGTTTGCAAGTTTATCCATTTGTCCGCTGTTGCCAGGCTGGCCCACGGGCACACGAGGCAGTCAGCGAGGCTGCCACCTTCTGCTCTCCGCTGTCAGCCCCTCAAGGTGCTCTGGTGCTTCGGTGTCCTCATCGCCACCTCCCCGCCGGGACGAAAAGGGCTCTAGAACTGGCAGGCACGCATGCAGCCGGGCAGCAGCGCTGAGGCACAACGATCACACCGAGCCGCACCCAGATGCCGGTGCCCGACAAGGCGGGCTGGGCCGAATCCGGCCCCGAGAAAAAGGAACGGCCCGCAGTTCAGGGGAAGGAACAGCGCTGGGGCCAGGCGGGGCTCCCAGCCCAGCCACCGCCGCTGCCGGGAACAGGGCCGCCCCCTCAAGCTGCCACGGCCGCTGAGTGGCTACATGGCGGGCGGCGGGGAGGAGCGGGGAGGCGGCCGCAGGCCCGGCCAGTCCCGGGCCATCCCCGTCCCCTAGCAGCGCCGGAGTGAGCGAGTGGACGGGCGGTGCTGGTTCAGCTGCTGGCGCGCCCCACTGGTCTCCTCACGTCCCCCGGCCCCGCCATGGAGATCGAACTGCCGCCCGACGCACAGGTGAGAGCACGGGCGACGGGCAGGGAACGGATTGGGGGCACCGGTAACCCCCGACTGCCCCCGCAAGGCCTGATCCGGTGTCCGTGCGAAGGGCGGGGCGGCGCCTCGTGCTCCGCTGGCCTCGTGACCGCCAGCCCCGCCCCAGCGAACGCGCTGAGTCACGGCGGGGACGGGGCGGGGACGTCCCTTGCCTCCGCGGCCCCCGCAGTGGTCGCCCCACCTCCCCGGCCTGTGGGGCTGCACCGGGCCGGGTTTGTTCCCGCCCATGTCTGTCGCAGAAAGGTCAGCGAGGGCCTCTAGCAGCCCGAGGCGGGGCTGAACTGAGCTGAGGGCTCGGCGGAGCCGGGCAGGGGCAGCCCGCACTGGGCCAGCCCGCACCTGGCCCAGGGTTCTGCCGCCGTCCCCCGCTCCGCACCGCAGCGGGTGAGTGACTGCGGGTCCCCTTGGCCGCTGTCCGGCCCCGGCCCCAGCCCTGGCCCCTCGTGCCGGGGTTGGGAACAGGGGTGGGGTCATGACTCGGTGGTCTTCTCTGACGGAAGTACCGTCGAGTCCGATGGGGGGTTGCATGTGCTTTGCGCTGCGAGAACTCTTCGCTGAAAGCCCGGGGGAGTTCAGCATAAACTCCGTTATATAATAACTGACTTGATTTCGGTGGGTTTTTAAATGAGACATGCCCTTATCAATTCAGCGTTAGGTTTAAAGAAGTAATGCTTGAAACTTGAGTCAGAGTACTTTACAGATAAAGTTTCCGGATTTTGAGATGTTTTAATTCTTTTAATATTACAAATTTAAGACTTATGAAGGCTTATGTGGAGTTTGCTTTGCTGTTGACTGTCCACCCTTTAGAATATGTAAGTGGGTGCTTCCTACAGGTAACAGGCCTTCAGGAGTGTTGGGTTTACTTTTTTCTATTCCTTGAATGCTGTTGCTTTTCTGTCTTAGGCCATTTGTACCTCTGCCTGGCCTGTCTCCTTTTCTAGTCCAGGTAGCATGGCTATGGCCTCCACCTGCCCTTCTTGGAAAGGTTTTACTGCACTAAACTCACAGCCCCTGCAATGGAAACACCATGTTAATTGCTTTTTGCCTAGAGTATCCAGCTGTGGCATTTTTTTCCTCTCATTTCTAAGATACATGTGACGGACTGACTCCTGTGTACCTGCTTTTGTACCTTCTTGCCCAGTCCACCATGACTTCTCTGCCAGCAAGCTTAGCTTTTATTACTGGTTTGCCTGCTTTGTCAAAGTCCTTCTATCAAGTGACTTTTTGTATTTTTTCCTAACTGAACTTAACTGCTGATGGTTTCTTCTCTTTCAGACCCAGCCCAAAAGGCACAGCATTTTTTAGATAGTGACTGATGATCATCTTTGACATTTGGTTTGCAATGCATTTATTAAATGGAAATTTCAAATACCTTTTCCTATAGAATGTTCACTCAAAATGAGAGGTGGGGAACAGAGTCTTCATTTACCCCTCATAGTTTGGCAAGCCAGCGGATGGAAAGGATGTGCACTCATGCAAATACAGTACAAGCTTTTCACGTGCAGTTGTCATAGCAGTAAAGGTTTCTGTGAACTCTGTGTTGAGTATTTGGCTCTTTAATCAGAATGTAAAATTGCCTCTTTCTGCCACAAAAAAAGAAAGTAGTGCTATTACCTGCAGTATTCATGAGAGGATTATTCCTTTGTTGTGCCTCTGTGCGTGGAAATAGGATGCACCTTTGTATGCAGAGACAAAGTGGGATGTTATGCACTAACAACATAGATATCAAAACATTTTGGGGAAAAAGAATGAAGTGGAACAAGTGTCAAGGTGTTTCACACTTGTGAAGTTATGGTAGTCTCAAAGTAGCTGTCCGCTTCAATAAATTCTAGAAGTTACTGAAAGTAACAATAAGGTAACCTAAGTTACCTTATTGCTGTCTACAACTACCTGAGGGGTGGTTGTGGCCAGGAGGAGGTTGCTCTCTTCTCTCAGGCAGCCAGCACCAGAACAAGAGGACACAGCCTCAAGCTGCGCCAGGGGAAATTTAGGCTTGAGGTGAGGAGAAAGTTCTTCACCGAGAGAGTCATTGGCCACTGGAATGGCCTGCCCAGGGAGGTGGTGGAGTCGCCAACTCTGGAGCTGTTCAAGGCAGGATTGGACGTGGCACTTGGTGCCATGGTCTAGCCTTGAGCTCTGTGGTGACAGGTTGGACTTGATGATCTATGAGGTCTCTTTCAACCTTGATAATACTGTGATACTGTGATACTGTAAATGGTTGCTTGTAGCCTCATAAAACAGTTCAACAAGCTCATCAGTGACTACATTTTGAGCTTCACAAGAAGGGAGCAAAAATAATTCACTTTCAAATGCAAAGGATGAAGCTGTGGGTTGCACTTGGGCTGAAGTAAGACCAACTTTAACAACTGGCAAAACCAAGTGGGCAGATAATTGAGTGCCTGTGTAAGTGTATCTGTTAGGGTTTTTCTACCTAGAGAATTGCTCTGAAGAATCTGTAGTTCATTTAGTGTGATCTCTCCAGTCTAAAGGGCTTTAGCAAGTTATTGCACATACTTATTTTTAATGACTTGCTGCATTACATTGTCAAGTGAATGGATTCATTTTTCAGTCTCTAATGGCCTATCATTTCCACATGAAGTACATTCTGCAGGTAAAGACAAACAAGTGCACTGATCAGGTCTTGCAAACAGGTCTTGGTCTTTGGGCTGTGTGGTTTTTTTTTCCTTGATAATGAGGTTTTATAACCCTGTGCAATAGCAATATCTGGTCAAGGTATCTGTAGAATATGTATGTAAATAGGTTTAAATACAAGAAAAATTACTTTTCTGATCACAGTGTTAGCTACTAAAATGATGGACAAGTTTGGAAGAAACAGAGTATAGCTTAAGTAAAAATGCATTTATTTTCACTCAGTTCTTCTAGTCTTGCTTTGATACCAAGCCACATTGATAGCTTGCTTTCCTTCAAAGCTCACCAAAAATGTCTTTCAGTTAAGCCAGTGATAGATAGTTTTGGGCACCTCAAGACAAGAAAGACATTGAGGTGCTGGAGCAGGACCAAAGAAGGGCAACAAGGTTGAAGAAGGGTGTAAAGACCTCTTAAGAGTTGCAGCTGAGGTAGCTGATGCTATTTGGTCTGAAGAAAAGGAATCGGAGAAGACATTATTGCTGCCTCCAACTTCCTAAAAGGAGGTTGTAGAGAAATTTTGGGTCTCCTCTCACAAATAAAGGTCTTGGTAGGACAAGAGGAAATTGCTTCAAGTTGTGCCACAGGAAGTTTAGTTTAGACGTTAGGAAAATCATCTTCATTGAAAGGATCATCAAGCATTGGAACAAGCTGCCTGGGGAGGTGGTTGAGTCTTGAATCGGCATGCCTGGACGTGTTTAAAAGTAGTGTAAATAATGAAGCTCAGGGATGTGGTTTAGTGGTGAGCTTGGTACAGTTAGGTTAATGGTTGAACTTTGTGGTCTTGAAGGCCTTTTCTAACCTAAACAGTTGTAGGATACTGTGTAATGTAGTGTGTTTTGGTGAACGGAATGTAGACTGAGTGACTGTATCAGTCCCTTCAGGAGAGCAGGTAGTTCACTGTTACTGTATCCATCGCATGGACACTGTCCTGTAGTTTTGTCTTTAAAATGTTCTAAGAATTTACTGTTGTTGTGGAAATTGATGGATACACAAAAAGTTAGTAGCCCCTGAAAATTCTGCCTGAAGAGTTTTGTGGTTTAGCATTCAGAGCTGGAGATGAGTTTGACTTTGAAGTTTGTTGGGAAATGTTTGAGAGACCGAACTAGAACGAAAAAGAACATTCAGTGTATGCAGAGGCAGCTGGAAGATCTTGTGCACTTTAAAGAACTTGAGACATTTTTATAGCACTATGTGGGTGGTTGGGAAGGTTTGTGTGTGCTTCCTGCTAGTGTTCATGGGCAAGAATAAATTTTGGCTCTCTTGCCCCTTCATAATTTTATTTGAAGTTTAAGGAAAAATGGAAATGGTAGAAAATAAGAATAAGAATGCAGCAGCGTGTTTATAATCCTGAAAGATATTGTTAAAATTGTGTCATTATTGTATCTATCACTGCATCTGAATGTCTTTATTTCTTTTGTGTTCTTTTCCTTTCCTTCTGTATCTTAAATTTCCAAAGCAGAGAAATACCTGTTTGGTGCTGGTAGCTGCTTTTGTGATCCAGGCTGAAATGAACGTAACAAGTGGTGCTTACTTAGTTGAAGAAATCTCAGATACCTGTGTGGAATATGCTGGGCTTTGAGATTATGCTGAGGAATGATAGAAGTAGAAGGAGCTAAGTGGACTATTTGTTCACTTACATTCTCAGTAAAATCAGTTTGTACTATACTTTTACAATTAAGTACAAAAAGTTAAATTTTGTCATGTTTGGTCCTTCAGAAGAGCAAACAAACCCCAAAACAGTAAAAGCTGTCAGAGTTTGTAACTGAAAACCTTTGGAATGCATTAGACTTTTAAAGGAAAGTGAAGAAGAGTCAATTGCAGGCCCAGAAAAAGTTGAATTTAGGGGCGAAGGTAAAATATAGGAAGTTTGGATGATGACAGTAAGTGATGCCAGGTGTCCCCAGGCCTCGCTGGAAAGAAGGAATTTCTTTTTTTTTTTTTTGTCTTACATAGAATGGTGGTAATTTCTGGAAAGTTTTTATTCCCTGCCCTTTAAAATGTTACAGATAAAGCTTTAAAATGACTAAACCATTCACTAAAATTAGGCCAGATTGTGAATGTGATCTGTTTGCAATGATTGTGTTGGCTGAGGCTAGTGCAGTACAAGTCCAGACAGTAACCTGTCAGAATATATTAAATATTAATCCCCTGCTGCTGTGCTTGAGTTTCAGCCAGGAAAAAGTCCTCCAAAGTCTCCGGGTTAGTCACCTAGTTCAAGTTTGTTTTGGCTTCCATCTCATTGCAACTCTAAGTAACCTGCTATTTTCATACAGTGCATTCCTAGTGAACTTGAAAGGGTTTGAAGTCTGACTTGTTCAGTTTTCTGATGCAGTGCCCAATCCCAAAGTTGTACGTTGTTCCTCAGAATACAGCTTTAAGTGAAGGGAAAGGAGTATAATGCATTGGTCAGATCAGTTCTTTTGGTTTGACTGGTTCTGAAAACATGTCATCTGCTACCCGTATGAGTCTTTATACGTCGTGCAATGAAAAGTCAGGTAGGAGATGCTGGACGGCATCCCTTTGAAATGGTTTTATCCACAGATTACTGATACACAGTGAACTGAAGGATTGCTCAACAGTAATACTTGCATGGCATATTTGTTTTATTGAGGCAAACAGTGAAACCAGCCAGTAAGAAATGAAGCCGTCAGTGCTAACTGGTGTATAAACCTGCTTTAAAGCCTGGGAGGCTTATCTGAAGCAAATACATTTCAAGTAAAGATAAGCGTTATGTACTTTTATCTTTCCTACCCAGTAACTGCTTTCTGTAGGTCAGGAGCAAAGCTAGTGACAGTTGGGTATTAATTTGCAATGGCAAGTAGTGGATTATATAGCACTTACATTTTTCTAAAGTATAAAAGCAGTGTTACTAGTTTGTGTAGCACAGTACTGAAGCAAACACAGGGAGACCTCAGTCTCAGAAGTTCTTTGTTTCAGTGACTTTTAGCTATATCTTTTTTATTTTTACCTTGCTACCCATTAAAATAAGCAAGTAAAAAAAAAATAAATTTCCCAGCAGATTATCTTGTTTTAATTTTAGTTTAAACTTGACATGCAAGTCCGACAGTACCTGTTTCAAATAGAATCAAAGTCTCTCAAAAGTGTACAAGTAAATGAAATACTAGTTTGGCCACATAAATTGAAATAAAATATTACTTTTGATAACTAAGCAGTCTGTAGCAACAAGAAGGAAGAATGAAAATGTTTACTTACTTGGCTGCTTTGCAGAAGAGATTTTACTTCACTGTAAGAAGAATCTTCTGTTTTCTGTCTTTAGCCATTTCTTTGTGAAATACTTGCACAGCTTTCTTTGACACACTCATTTATTTTTCTTTAATGTTCTGGATACACTGGCTTTGTGTTTTGCTCTTCATTTTTTCTTTAATGTTCACTTTAAAAAAATTCGTTTCAGCATTTTGATATGTGGGTCATGGAAATGTTGGAAAGGTAATAGGAGTTAATGAGAGTGTTAATAGCTCAAAGGTAAATTAGTATTGTCTTACCAGCAGCAGTTACCAGCTGCTCAGTGGTGTGCTAATAATCCCTAGCACAAGAACTAATTGGCCAGGCTGTAGCAGAATGGGTATAGCTAAAAAATAATATTTACTGCATGCGACTTAATTTATGTGTGTGGCTGGTTGAAGTTTTTCATTGTGGCAGTTTAGATTTCTGATGTTTGGCCTGATTAGCTGCAGTTTTTATATTAGGAAGAAGAAATACAGTGTTTATTTTGAGCTAAGTTATTTTGAAGGTAAATTACTGTTAATGTTGCCTATCCTTTAAAGGAAAACTAACTACTTCCAAGATGTCTTTTTGTTGATGCTGTTGTGGTATTGAGCGAGTTGAGACCACACAACTCTGTACCTGTTTTGCAGAGTCTTAAGACTGTTAGTCTAACAGTATTATTATTAGCAGTACAATTTAAAAAAGAGAAGGGAAAGGAAAATAAAGTTCCTTTAAGTTTGTTGTTGCAGCAACAAGTTATGTAAGACTAGTTCGAAACCATCTCTTTCAAACCTTTTACGGAAATACCTTCTGTATGAGTACGAAACATTCAGAATGACTGTAAGATGGAGGTAGGGGCAAGGAAGGAAAAGTTGGTATTTTAATGTTTTATTGCTGTTTGCTGTATTGGTTTTACGTGCTGTCTCTTCTACGTGTATCAGAAATGCACTCCTGGAGTCTATGCAAAACAAAGTTTGCGTATTTGAGACCCTGACTCAGAAGGAGCTTGGTTGATAGCCTGCCTTTAGGAAGAGGTTTGTTGTATGATTAAGGGTGTGCCTATTTGCCGTGTTTGACATTAATGCCCACTAAATGTTGAAGCAGTCGCTTTGCTGGGGTTGAGCTATGTGAAAAGCTGCTGTGACTTTGATTTGCTTCCTGCTCAGAGCATCACTGCTGTTTAAAGAACTGTAATAGAAAGATCCTGCTGGGTTTTGTTTGTTTGAACCCTTGTGGTAAGAATTAGTGCCTCCTTACTTACGGCTGTATTCAGAGCAGAGCAACTCCTGTGCTCCTTGGGCCGTTGGAAGGTGCACACTCGGAATTCCCAGGCATTGCATGGTAGTGTAGGGCTGCCACTCCGAATGCTGCCTGCTCCCGCGTAAGATGGCTGGTGTTCCTGTCAAGAGACTGGTACTTGTGTTCTGAGCCACCTGGGCCTGGACACTCAAGCAATTTTTGATTTCTGCCTTCAGGAACTGTTTGCTTGAGTGATATGCTGTTGGGTAAGAAGGCTGGATTTTGTCCTATGGGAGGGTATTTTCAGTCAGTTGTGTGAACTGCTGGCATGAGCTGCAATCATCTGGATAATAAAGCAACGGGCAACAGAAGGTGGCAGGGATCAGTGGGTGACTCTGAAGGTTGATGCACTCAGCTTAGGTAACAGCTTTTCAGAAGCCTCATGGCTGGAAGGAGTACATGGAAACTGTAGCAGCAAAGGTCATCTGAGACATGTCAGTGGGGGAATATTCCACCCAAGATTGTTATGTGAACACTTGTCTTCACAGCTATTGCGGTAGTGACTGATACGTATGCACCGGTGCAGATAATATAGTCATTAAGTGTCCTTGGAACAAGTGTACCGTAGACCCTGGTGCAATCTTCTGTGAATTATTTGACACAAGATGCATGGGCGTATTTTCTGTTTTATAACATTGATTTATATTTGCACTTTTTTTTTCTACTGTAGATGAGTTTTGAGCCAGATCTGTGTCGTCTGAGGAATTTCTGGAGGATTGTACAAACAAACTTGATCAAACTTTCGAAACAAGTAGGATTTAAGGTACCTAAGGATGAAAATGGAAGTACTTCAGTAACGAAAATAGTACTATTAAAATAGCATACTAAGAAAAAAGCTTATAGTTTAAGCTAAGTCATAACTTCTAACCATTGGTCTTCCAAATTATTTAATTTTGGCTATAGAAATGCTCATCATGTTCAGGTGCCTCATAGCTGCCTGTGCTGAAACAAAGAATTACAGCACAGTAACTTCCAATACAGTGCTTTTTAGTATTGGAACTAAAATAGTATTGGTTTTAGTATTTGAACTAATATATTACCAGGTCAGTTCTTCAACTAGTTCAAATTGTAGTACTTAGTTCTGTGGAACATTTTCTAGCTTGATGTGATTTTTTTTTTTTTTTTTTAATTTTTTTTGGTGCTGCTTCAGGAATATACTTTGCACCTACTCACAAGTCTCAGGAATCCTTGCTTAGCTGTTACCATTGTAAACATGTCTAGACATCTCTTGAAGTTTCTTTTTGCTAGCAAAATTAAGAATAAAAATGATGTGATAAATGAAACTGTTCACAGAGTGCCTTAATTTGTTCTGATAATATCAGATTTATGGTCTAAATTCAAAATTTAGCTTGGGATGATAAATTGTGTGTGTGTGTGGTAGAGATGATGGGCAAGGTCTTGATTTGAATAAGGAGGTATTTGTGTGGCAAGTTTGTAAGCCTGGAAGCATTTACTTGGTGCAGCTCTCTGGAGTAGATGTACCTCTGAGGGAGGGCTGAGGGATATGTGCTGGCAGTACAGTTAGTGAGCCTCATTACTTTCTGGCCCATACAGATATTCCAGTTGCTTGCCATGGTAGCACAACAACAAAGGAAGTTGCTTCAGATCAGTGAAGCTTGGTTAGTTGCACTTCTTGTAATGTCACAGCCTGCCATTTCCACAGCCAGGCTGTAGTGCAGCAGTAATCATCCATCTGGGCCTGTCACCGAAAGTTGTCCTGCCCATCAGCAAAAAGACAGCAAGAAATGGGGGGTTTACAATAGTACAAGAAAGGTTCTAAATAATTACGTAGAATGCTTTGACCCACAAACACACACACGGTTTCCATGTTTGGTTTGAAACACAACTTTCCAAAATGCACGTACTCCTGTATGCTTTTAAGTTTTAATGAACTCAAAATAGTGGCAAGTAGATTACAATCCAAAGTTAATATGACCTAACAAATATGTTATTTGCAGTTTTGCTAGGTTCTTTTTTCTGTTTCCATGATCACCTCTTTTTGCTTCCTAATTTGTTTCTTTGAACATAAGAGTGTGCTATAATGTGACTGGATTGTGTTTCCCAGATGACTGAGCCGTTATGAAACAAATCCTCTTGTAGATAAACTGAGTAGCTGGTGGCAGTGTCCACACACAGTACATGCCTGACTGCTTGCAGCCAGGATAGCTTGAAGATAATAATTTAACAGACTTTCCTGTTAAGTATTGTGGGTTCAATACATGAAATTAATTGGGACAGAGAAGCTTTTGTGTTCTTACAGTTAAAAGCTCAACAGTATTTTCAGATGCTGAGTTTCTGAAGGAAATACTACTTACTTACATGTAGGGAAGGATTTTTTTGTTGTTGTATAAGTGACAGAATTCAGTGAAGGCTCTTATGATGGAGTTATAACTGCGGAGGTACAGCCAAATACAGATAAAGCCATCAAGAGCCCCTTTTCCTGAAATGGAGTTCTGTCTGAGATGGCTGCTGCTTGAATACCTTTCAAAATGGAGTTACATGGTGCAGTAACATGGTGATTAAACAACAGCTAGAAAGTAGACTGCACTAGAATAACAAGTTTACTTGCTGGGACAACACAGCAGAGATTTGTTTACGTCTCAAGCATGTAAAAACAATTTGGCAGTCTAACCCACTCTTTTTAAAAAACAATTCCAAGTTTTTGCCAGACTCCCAGTTTCATTATGCAACTTGCCTAATAGATTGTAGCTCAAATATGTACTAACTTTTGTTTGTTTATTGACTTAATTTTGCAGCGCTGCTAATGCCAAATAAAGAAGTAGCAAGTAAATGGCTTTGTAAAGCTTCAAGTGGGACTCAGAACTTGACTAGAAGAAACCAGAAACCACACTTTTATATCAGCCAAATATACTGTGAAAAGGTGAAATTCAGATTAACACAGTGTAACTGGGGCGGAAGGGGAAGAAAGGAACACTTTGATTGAAACAGCAGAGCTCTGAAAACATGTGTGATTGATCGCTTCAGATACTGATGTTCTGGAAAGCACTTTGGGGTGTCAAGGGATTTGGGACTGAATTTGAACAAATAGGCTGACGCACATTACTAGTTTTGCTTTGGCTTAGCAGCCAAGGTAGCAATTTTAAGTATGGACTTAGTCAAATTTATTCAAGAAAAGTTCAGCGTCATCAGTTCACAATATTAGATCTCATTCTATCGTTTCCTTTAGGTTGAGGTAGAAGTAGGGGAATTTGGAGCATCATATACAATGCATGACAGGTCTGACCATCAGTACTAGAGAATAACTGATTAAAAATCAGGCATTACACAAAGTAAATACATACCAATGTCAGATGTAAGACTTAGTTTTCTGTAAGCCATGCGAATAAGGTGGTGGGTTTGGGCTTTTAAAAGTTATTATTATTATTAAGGTGTTGAGGCAGGTTTAGTCCTTGGATCTTTCTGGCCTTGGAAACCACACGTTCTATATTAAACTCAGTTATTTTAAAGAAATCTCCTAAAATATGTAATGTGTGAGATAAAGCACGGAAAAATTTTCTACAAAGAATCTGCAGCACTGAGCAAGGATCCTGTGATCTCTTGTACCAGCAATGGTCCAAGACCAAACTTAAGGCAGACCAAACGTGGTGGGATCAAGGATGTAGATGTGTGTGTATATGTCTCTGTATTTCTGGCTCCAGAGATTACTGAGCCAGAGAGGAGAACATTGCTCCTGCTGCTGTGCCCCAGGCTGGAAGGGAGTGCTTTTGTACACAATCAGTGTTTTAAGGAGTGGCAGGGAGGTGAGGATTGATTGATTTTTACAGAAAAAAAGGAAACTGTTGTCAGTGAAGAAGTTCTTCATGTCCCTTCTTTTCCTTTCCCATTTTTCTGATGAGCACTCTTTAACTGCTGTGATCTTGCTCTACTTAGCATTAGGATTTAGCCACTTTTGGAGTGGAAATGTAGTACATTAATGACCATCAGCAGCCTACAACAGGTATTCTGTGTTGCAGTTACGTTCTTGCTCATTTTACGTCCGTCAGGCTTAAAGAAACCTGTCTTTCCACTATTACTGGAAAATGTATGGGGTATGTGTTTTTTCTCTGATGCTATGGAAAGCTTACTTGCCATGAGATGTATCATCTGGGAAACCCATCATGTTGGGAGCTCTGCAGATCTTATGGTCATAGCCTTTGTTGATACCATTACTGGGAGATGAAGCTTTAAGAGAAATACATAAATCACCCACATCTCAGAATTATTTCTGGAGTGAGGATTGGAAGAACCATAGAATGTATTGAGTTGGATGGTACCTATAAAGGTCTTCTAGTCCAACACCCCTCAAAAAAGCAGGGACATCTCTAAGTAGAACAGATGGTCCAGAGCCCCATCGAGGCTGGTATTGAATGTCTCCAGAAATGGGGGCCTCCACCACCTCTCCAGGCAACTTGTTCCACTGATCAAGATTCAAGAACTTTTTACCAGTGCCCAACCTAAATCTACCCTTTTCTAGCGTAAAACCATGAGCCCTTGTCCTGTTGTTACAAGCTCAGGTGAACAGCAGTGCTAAATGAACACTTCGTAGTGTCAAGAATTGCACTTGCAAGGGAATGTTGCCCATCCTTATAGCCAGCCAGAGCCTCTTCCCACCTTTGTAAGAGTAATGCCCAGTGACACTTCCCTACGAATGTTGGACAATTCAGCCAAGGATTTTTTTCAATTTACCTAATTTATAAGAGTGGTGGTCAGTGGGACAGAGTCTAGTTGGAGGCCTGTATCTAGTGGAGTGCCCCAGGGATCAGTGCTAGGACCAGTCCTGTTCAATCTATTCATTGATGACTTGGATGAGGGATTGGCATGCACTGTCAGCAAGTTTGCTGATGACACAAAGCTGGGTGGTGTCACCAACACCCCTGCAGACTGTGCTGCCATTCAGCGAGATCTGGACAGGCTGGAGAACTGGGCAGAGAAAAATGTAATTAAGTATAATAAAGGTAAGTGCAGAGTCTTGCATCTGGGCAAGAGCAACCCCAGGTACCAGTGTAGGCTGGGGGCTGACCTGTTGGAGTGTAGTGTAGGGGAAAGGGACCTGGGGGCCCTGGTGGACAGCAGGATGACCATGAGCCAGCAATGTGCTCTTGTGGCCAAGAGGGCCAACAGCATCCTGGGGTGGATTAGAAGAGGGGTGGTTAGCAGATCAAGAGAGGTTCTTCTCCCCCTCTACTCTGCCCTGGTGAGACCACACCTGGAGTATTGTGTGCAGTTGTGGGCTCCTCAGTTCAAGAGGGATGTGGAGCTGCTGGAGAGAGTTCATCGTAGGGCAACGAAGATGATGAAGGAGGTGGAGCACCTCACTTATGAGGAGAGGCTGAGGGAGCTGGGTCTCTTTAGCTTGGAGAAGAGGAGACTCGGGGGTGACCTCATTAATGTCTACAAATATTTGAGGGGTGGGTGTCAGGAGGCTGGAACTGGGCTGTTCTTGGTGTCTGTAGGACGAGGGGCAACGGTTGTAAGCTGGAACACAGGAGGTTCCACATCAACCTGAGAAGGAACTTCTTCACGGTGAGGGTGATGGAGCACTGGAACAGGCTGCCCAGGGGGGTTGTGGAGTTTCCCTCACTGGAGATGTTCAGGACCCGACTGGATGGGTTCCTGTGTGACTTGATCTAGATGATCCTGATGTTGCAGGGGGATTGGACTAGATGATCTTTCGAGGTCCCTTCCAATCCATAGTGATTCTATGATTCTGTGATCCTGACAATTTGGCATTTATTAGGAGAGCCTGCTGAAATACTGTGGGAGGGGTACAGTCTGAAATATGAGAGGTATGTTAAGAGAAAACAGAGGCTAAACATCTGTAGCTAATGAAATACCAAGGGTTCTTTGTTCCTGGCCTGGCAAAGCATTCTAGACATTTCTTTCTTCATCAAGAAAATTAAATTTGCCTACAAACGCATTTTGGATTGAGCTTATCATAGATGTCTCATTTGGAGCAGAAGACTATCCCAAGACACACGGTCAGCATTTTTCAACAGGCTTATTTATGTAGATGCAGAGTGGAAATTTTCTTGCACCATCAGTTCTTTAAGGCTATGGCTTTCCATCCCTTTTAGAGTCCTTTTTCAGATAAGTTAGCCTGCTGTGGCTTAAAAAGAATTTTCTGACCAAGAAATGTCAGTCCAGTTACATCAGTAGTAAATAGCACTGATGTGAAAGATGGGGGGGGGGGACACCCCTGAACACCCTGTTTTCTCCTAGATTGCCTGGAACCTTTTGGTGGAGAATGTGAGATGGCAGGCGGCGGTTTGACCTTGTGCATTAACCAGTCGCAGGTTGCCGTCACGTGGCTTTGTCTGACAGCTGTCTGTTCTGTCACATTTCCAAATGCGAAATCCAGGCATCTAGAATTGCTATTGTACCCCTCTGCCCTGGAGTGTAACTAGCTTCTGCCGTTCCCTTCTCCCCATCCCTGTCACAAGGTCTGCTGCTCGTCCAAGCATTTCACATACTTGCTGTCCCTTCTGCGTTCTTGACTTCTGTTAATGAAGTGTGCATGAAAACACTGAATGATTTATAAATAATCTCAAAACCTAATTTAACAAAATCAGTCCCGAGGTTAATGAGGGGAAGACACTCGGCTGTTACTGCTACTGCCTGTGCTGAAGTGGCGAGCTCTTTCTCTTGTGCTTTCTTACTTGATCAGCTTCATGTCATTCTTGCCTTGGAGCATCTCACATCCTTGACCCTCACTTGCCACTGGTTTTTCTATTGTGAGTTATTGTCTAATTTTTGTTGCTATATTAAAAAAGGTGCTTTTTGGGCATAGGAGGTTCCACATCAACCTGAGAAGGAACTTCTTCACGGTGAGGGTGACGGAGCACTGGAACAGGCTGCCCAGGGGGGTTGTGGAGTCTCCCTCACTGGAGATATTCAAGACCCAACTGGATGTGTTCCTGTGTGACTTGGTCTAGGTGATGCTGCTGTTGCAGGGGGATTGGACTAGATGATCTTTCGAGGTCCATTCCAATCTGTAGTGATTCTGTGGTTCCTTGAACTTTCTGGAAAAGTAATAGGAACTGGGGGATACATTGCCATCTGTGTGTGAGGTCTAGGTGTATTTTGTTGTTCCATGTGGGGTGCTGGGCTGAGCTGGTGCAAGAGCCATCAGTTCTGTTGCTCTTTTTTTGATTCATGTGGCCTGTGAAATCTTCTTGCTTTTGGACTTCAGTGCTAACAGGTCATGGAAAAGAAAAAAATTATCATCACCTGGTGAAAGATTCTGCTACTGTTACCTGAGCGTATGTTGCAGAAAGCATGACTTCAAGGTGTAAGTGTGTGAGACCCACAGTAGCCAGTCACAGGTTGAGAGCACTGTCAGAGACAGCGTGTCGTTTCTCTTGGCTGACACTGGCGTGCTGGATGTGTCCTCTTTACTGATGCTACCTGTAAGTGCCTCATATTCCAAGGAAATCCAGAACCAGTCAGAATTCCAGAATCAGAGATTAAATTAACTTTAAACAACTAGCATGTTGTTTAAAGCACAAAATTCAGTTTATGGAAACAACATGAACACAGGGTCTTTGGCCTTTGTTTACCCTACTGCAAATGCATTTGCTCAGGAGCAATAAGAGTTAATTGTCAAACTTTATGCTGTAGTCAGAGATATTCTCATAAAATGTATGACAGACTCTGCCCAGATGGCAAATGCTGGTATGTAAATCTAAAACATGAACATTTCCATTGGGGGCCAGATGGTGGCTTAATGTGAATTAACATTTATGTTTATCTTATTAAAAGTGCCTTTATCTGTCCAAACGAAGCGATCAATGTGGTGGAAGAGCGTATCGCTGAATGAACAAAAAGGCTTATGTGGACCATGGCAAAGTAGAGCGTGTCCTTTGCCATTGAGAGAAGTTCTTTCTCTGTACGTACAGTTGTGAAGAAAATACTAATAAAGTCAAGTCATTGGTTGTCTGCTTGGGAAAAGCATTTAAAACCTAACTTCTGGGAAACTAGTGTAAGTGCTGGACACACATTAAATACCTTGATGTGTTTGCCTTCAAAACAGGCGTGTAGGTATCCAGTGGGAAAGAGTGGGGAATGCTTTTGGTGAGGGGTAAGCATTGTGGATGCCATCCACCCTGGGCACAGGTCCTTCCCTCTGCAGAGGAGGCCTGGCACTCCCTGCAAAACCATCGTTTCCTCTGATGCCGTTCAAGAAATTGCACAACAGAGCAAAGCGCAAACGGACACTCGTGAACACTGTCACGAGGGGCCTCTGGTGCCTTTACAGGAAACAGGTCTGATGTTAAGGGAAGTGGTTTGTTTGGCTGCAAAGGGCTGCAACAAGCCTGGAGTCAGAGGACCTTTACAGGACCCCCATTACACATGCTCCATTTTGGGTGTGAAGCTCTGCTTGCTTTTTCCTCCACGTGAATCTTCCCAAGACCAGCACACTGCGTTAAGACATCTGCAAATCAGAGGGCAGTCGTTGTACAGGCAAGAAGATAAAATAACTTTTAATGGTTTTAATTAATGCTCCTGACATCAAATACAGTTGGTTTTGTGATGCTTTCGCATGGAAGGAAAAAAATGCTTCAGAAGTAAACCTGAAATAGAGTGCCTTGCCTGCCCGTGGCTGTGGATGGGCAGGGAAAACCAGGGCAGAGAAATGAAGAGGAGCGTTGTGAGGAGGCTGCAGGAATAAAATTGTGGAATCTTTGCTTTAGATTGTTTATTTATTTTTCACTTTGCCATCACCTCGTGCTGACTGGTGTCATCCTTAGTGAATCACTGGTCAGTGCTGATTCTGTTCATGTTGGCCTGAGGCTTTGGACTAATGCCCAGGATTATTATGTTTCCCTGAAAAGAAGGGTCCTGTGAAAAGCACTGGCTGAAATTATGGAGAAGTGTTAAATGGCAGGTTTAGATTAGTCTGTTGTCACGTTACGTATTTGCACACTGAGTGGAACACTTACTCCGTGCTACCTGCTCACGTGAAGAGTAGGCACTGGAGTTTTTATGTGAAGTTGCTGTATTTACATAGAACTCTTCAAACTGAAGACGGGAGGGCTGCTTTCCAGTTACATGGTGGTAAGCCGAAACTCCACTCCTTTGGCTTCTCACAAACAGGACAAGCAAACACATTAAAAAAGATGCTCCTGAAAAGCATCTCTCTCCAGGGCTGAGCAATGTCATTTAGCAAAGCTCAGCCCTTTTGCCAGAGATAAGATACTGGGCTAAGGATGGTTCCTTGAAAAATAGTGACAGAGGCCAGTGAATGCTGTTGTGTTTCTCAAACAGCAGTCTGAGATCCTTGAAAGCATGCAAGCCTTTCATTCACTGACAGCCCTGTCTGCTGAGTTGATGGCATCGCTCACGCGGAGGTGACGGTGTACGGCCGTAGCGGGGCGTTTGTTGGCTGGGTGCTGTCTTTGGAGATCTCGCATTGCACAAACAAGGCAGCACTATAAAAACTTGTTTTTATAATGAATGCAGCCAGTAGTATGGCTGAAATGCTTAATAGCTGTGCCTTAAGTGTTTGCACGGAGGTTATGTGGGTTTTCTTCTTGAGGAAAATGCGTGATGGTTGTGCCTTCTGCACATCTTCTTTTTCCCCCCAGTCCCTGTTGGTTTTCGTGATTTAAACAGAAACTGGACACCAGTTCTGATAGTTTGCGCCATAGTCTGCCGTTTCCCCAGTGAGGAAAACATCTGTTAATTCACAGACGTGTGCATTGTAAACACACAAAATGGGATCTTTTGAGTCACATCTTTGGTAGTGCCTTGTACATGAATAATTCAGAGGCAGGCCCTAAAACCCAGATCCCGCAGTTCGATCCAGAACATATTGCAAATGCTTTGAGACTAGGAAGCTGGTTTGGATCTGCTGCAGAGGGAGACAGCGAGCAGCTGGTAAACTACTGGCCTTTAATGAAACGACACCATATTGCAGTGTCTCCAATTACTGCAGAACTTAATTAGTTCATTTTACCCTTCCAGTCGGGAGAGTCCAAATACTGTCTTGGGCAGCCGCTGTCGTTGTTTCGGGTTCTGCATTGCTGGCTGTTAAAGCTGAGTTTGGTCTCTTCCAGCAAGGTGTACTGAATAGATCTTTGGTTTGGGAATGCCTGCGGTGTGTCGCAGGTATTTTGTACAGCTGCCTGATTCTGGAGCAAAACTAATTCTTTTCTTCACTGGTAGAGGTAATTAGTGTCATGTGCAAGTACCAGTGCGAACAGCGTAGAATCCGTAACAAAGGAAAGAAAGGACTGAATCGGTTTGACACAGGTGGACTTGCCCTAAAGCTCTTTGCCATAGCTGTTGTACAGGAGCGATTGTCCTGCATGGCAGCGTGTCCTGGCATTTAGCTTACTTCGCGTCTCTGTTTGGAAAGAGCCTTCAGAGTTAAGAGACTCCTTTGATGTGATAGTGACAGAAACGTATCTAGCGCGCGTCAGCTAACGGAATCAGTGAAGTTCTGTGGCAATGGAGCGTAGACTTTGGTAAACTATTGGTGCCAGCCTGATGAGAAGGTTCAACACTCAACATAATTTGTGTGTGCAGCTGCTAAAGGATGATTTTAAGAATAATGAAATATGACATAAAATTCAAACTCCCAGGCACTAGCTAGCAGTTGTGGCCATTTACCCATCTGACAGCTGTGACTAGGAAGTGGTAGAATTTTGCGTTAGCTGATACCCAAACTAGTGGGTTTTGCATGATAGTTTTTCTTTACAGAATGAAATTGTCCAATCAGTAGCCCTTAAAAACCACTGAAGATCTGAATTCTATGATATCCCAAACCAATCCACTAATTCCCCCCCCCCGCAAGTCTCCTTGTGCAATACATAGCAAACGTAGCCAAGTCAAATAACGTTCACCAATTGATTTTTTTCCCCTAAACAGCAGAGTTAAACTTCTCTCTGAAGCACTGCAGGCTGAAGGAGTAGCTGACTTCCAAGAAATGCAGTGCATTGTTGTCACTGTCTGGTAAAGACTGACTCTCTGATGAGCCAGAGGCCAAATGATGAACGATATTTGAGGTTCTTCTGCTGACCCCTACTTCATGTTCAGCTGCTCCAAACCAAGTGCATCGCCTTAGGAAGCCCACTGCTCCTGATCTTTAATACCTAATACCCAGGCAGAACACCAAGTATTGTGAATTAGTTTGTGCTGTACAACTGTTACAGTTACTTCAGACAGCCTGGTCATGCTTTTTTCTCAGCTTCTATGGCTTTCTATGATCATCTGAAAAAAATTTACACGGGCAAACTTTTCCATTTTCTTGATGTGACAAGTTTGTTTTGTAGCTCTGTGTTCTCTGTGGGCTAACTTGAGAAGGAGGAATGTATTTACCCTCTGGCTAGTTCATATGTTCCCTGACCAATCATAACAAACTGCCTAGTTTCCGTGAGCGGTTGACAGCAGCCAAACCATCAACTCGCACGTTTCAGAAAGGTTGTCTTGTCTAGAGCCATTGTTGCCCATATTTTGGTTAGATAATTTCAAGGGAATAAACCTGTGATGTGAGTCCACTTGCTCCACACAGAAATTAAAAGCTTTGCTGTTCTAAACCAGTGTTGCTGGGGTGGACACTTGCTTTAAAAAGCCTTTCTTTTACAGGACATGAACTTGATTGACATCCTTTGGAGGCAAGATATAGACCTCGGGGTAAGGCGTGAAGTTTTTGATTTTAGCCAACGACAGAAGGAGTATGAACTCGAGAAACAGAAGAAACTTGAAAAGGAAAGACAAGAGCAGCTCCAAAAAGAGCAGGAGAAAGCCTTGCTGGCTCAGCTGGAGTTAGACGAAGAGACCGGTGAATTTGTTCCTGTCCAGCCAGCTCAGCACATTCAGTCCGAAAGTACAGAGCCAGCACCTGCTTTTTCACAGGTAAACTCTGCTGTCCGTGAGCGTGTTCAAACCCCTTCCTCCTGCCACGCACAGGAAGATGCAGTGTTAACGGTTACCTCAGGTGGATTTGCACTCTCTGCTGTAATGGAAGATCCTTCAGTTTTTTGAAGATGCAGTAACTTTTTTTTCATAACTTTCCTGTTTAGACCACACAGACTTCAAAACCAGCAGCAGAGGCCTTGGCCTTTGATGACTGCATGCAGCTCTTGGCAGAAGCTTTCCCATTCACAGATGACAATGAGGTAAAAATGCTCAGTACCGTGGTCTTCATGGCGATCGGTCACTCATACTTGTCTCCAGCGTGATACTCACCTGTGATGTGAGTGTTGCCCTCGGGCTGACTGCAGCCGCAATAGAGCAGTGTCGCAGGCCTGAATGAGGGCTGTGTCTGGGGAGAGCTGGTTGGTACTCGTGTGTTCCTTCTGCTTTCTGAGTGCTGCAGCTGGAGTTCAGTCTGTGACACCAGTGGATGGCAACTGCTGCAGCTGCTGCTGCTGCTAATGGTTGCGGACTTTGTCGGGTTGTTGGAGCGAGGTTAGCGCAGCGCCCTGGACTCGGTGCATTTCAGCGGCTTTATTTCCACGTACTGACTCAGGCTTGTTCTGTCAGTCCTGTAAAGGTACCTAAATAAAGCGTGGCTCTGGACATTTCTGAAGCGTGTGATGTGTAAGGAGAAGCTCTGCAGCAGACAGGTTTTAGGTTTCTTTTTTCCTGCTTGCTTCCCTGATGTGAAAACACCTTAATGGGGGTATTGTTGTATTACTCTTTTCTTATTAAAAAACCCCCCGTTTTGGTGAGAAATACTTGTCTGTCTGTTCTGCAGAAATGGCAGAACACCAACAACCAGATTTTGTTGTGGAAAATGCAAGGTGGTTCTCTTTTCAGTGGATTTTTTCATGTGCAGGTTTTCCTGTGTTTATTTTTTCTGTTCTGTTTTAAACAACCCAGGCTTCTTCAGCTGCACTTCTTCAGCTACTTCAGTTGCAGTCCAGCAACCCAGTCTTTATTTCCTCTGATGAAACCCAGCCAGCTGAGTCGCCTGTTCTAGACACGCTTACTGATGCAGAGAATATGCAGAACATAGAGCAAGTTTGGGAAGAATTACTGTCCCTTCCGGAGTTACAGGTAAAGGTTTAGCATGAGAAGAATCTGAAGAAACCTGCATGATATTTTGTAGGAGTATGGTGTTCAAGAGAATGCAGTACAGGCGATGATCACGTTGGATTCTGCACCTGCAAGATGTCTACAACTCGTGGGTTTAAACTGCTAGATACATTGAAAAACGTGTAGAAGGAAGGACACAAGTTTTCTGTGAGAAAGCCTTAAACAAAACACTGTCTTCCCCGTCAGAACTTCCCCATGTTTAGCAAAGCCTCTGTGTGCAACTTGTTAACGAGACGTGATCGTGGTTGAAGTGTCAGCTGCTCAGTAATGAACACTTCTGAATTCCGGGCCTACAGCAGGAATTATTTGCACAAGTCAATGGGTTTTTTGCAGAGTCTGGTTGTGTGGCTCATTTATGGATTCAACATTTGTCTAAGCACAAGGGTTTGTCAGTGTGATAGCAGAGCCTGCATTTAGGCTGGCAGAAGCGTCGCGTGTCGTTACACAGCTTGTGTTTGCATGTGCTTGGTAAGAACTACCACGTGCTACTGCGTGTGAACCGAGTGTTTAAAGAAAAAAAAGAGCTTAACTGTATTTCCCAACTCTGCATTACAGAGGACAGCGAGGGGTTTTTTCTATCCTTATGTTTGTAATTACATCTTCCTTACTTTTGACACTACGATTGAGTAAAGTTACTTTCAACTACACATGCTTCGAGTGTGATGGTGCTGCTCACACAATGCATGAAGTGCGTGGAGTGCCTGTAAATCCAAATTGTGTTTCAAAACAGAAGTCAGCAGGAGCTGGGCTGTTCCATTTTCTCTACATTTGTCCGTATTTTATATTTTCCAGAGTTTCCCTGACTTTTGTGCTAGGCTTAGAAGCCCCACATAAGTAACAAGGGGAATTGTCTATGAAGAGGTAGCAGTGATGCTGGAAGTGCGTGAAGAGCAAAATTACCTCTTGCAGTAATTCTGAATAATAATTGAACAGTCTTCTGAAAGAAGTGCAGTAATTAGATCAAGGACATTGCTTTTTACAAATTATGTTTGAAGACAAGAACTGTCACGTTTAAGACCTCAAGCCTTGAACAGCCTCAGTGTAAATAATCAGTGTGTGGTCCCTTCTTAAGAGAAACGGAGTGATTTTGGTCATTGCCTTGTTCTTTGGGGACAGTAGGCACACTTTGTTCTGCTCCAGTTCAGAAGCTGACACCCTGTTGGAACGAACATTGGTCTTGTAGCCAGTGAAAGCTCCTCAGTGTGATAGTCTCTGAGGCTCACGCTGATGTGAAGCAGCTGAACTGAAAGTCTGTGGGGTGAGTTAATGTTTGCGAGGCTTCATGGGTCGTAGCGTCGTCGTCGCCAAGCATGACACTACCGGGCACTCGGCAGCCGCTTTCTTCAGTAAATCCTAAAAGAGCCTTGACGGGGTTTTGTGAGGGAAAGAAAATCCATCACGTAACGTGAAGTTAAGATTACCAAAGGCAGTTGTTTGCTAGCAGTGCTCAGTCAGTGACTTTACTGTCCCCGTGCCATTCCTAGCGGTGCTGCCTCTGCGACGTTCGGCGCTGGCAGCACCAGGATCCCCGCTAGCAATTCAGCAGAACAGGAGGGCTCTGCAGTTTCTGTGTAACAACGATACGGGTCTCTTTTGCATCTTGTGATGAATTTAGGAGGCTCTGCTCTCTGAAGTAGCTTTGTCCAGAACAAGTTGCTTCATACTCTTGCCTCGGGTATCTAGTTTTCTTCCCAAATTACCTCTGCATAGTAAAGGCATGTTGTCTGGGTTGCAGCAATCCTGTAAATACCCGTCTCACGTGCATGTTGACTGCGTAACTATTCCTGGGTTATAAAAAAGGTTTCAACAGTTGGGGATGTGTTGCTCAATTTCTCTTTTGCATTTCCCATGTAGTGTCTGAACATCGAAAATGATAACCTGGCTGCAGTAAGCACAATCACAAGCCCTGAAATCAAGCCGACAGAGATGCACAATTACTACAGCTTGTTACCCAGCATGAGAAAAGATGCTGACTGCAGTCCAGATTTCCTGGGTGGTATGGAGGGCCCCTTTTCCAGCATCTTGCCACCAGAAGACACCAGCCAGCTGAGTGCAAACTCTCTAAGTGACACATCTCATTCAAACTCCGATTTCTGTGAGGATTTCTACACCACCTTTATTGATACAAAGGCAAGCGGTGACGCAGCAACGACAAACACTATCAGTCAATCACTTGCAGAAATTCTAAGTGAACCTATCGATCTTTCAGACTTCTCGCTGTGTAAAGGTTTTAGTGGCAGCCACTTGGGAACTGTACCAGAGTGCAACGATTCCGACTCTGGTATCTCACTGAATGCAAATTCTGGCATTGCGTCCCCTGAACACTCGGTTGAATCATCTGCCTACAGAGATAAGACTTTTGGTTGTAGTGATTCTGACATGGAAGACGTGGATAGCGCTCCTGGAAGCGTGCTGCAGAGCAATCCTAGCACGTACCCTTTGCAGTTTGAAGATCAGGTGTTTTCTTCTGTTGGGCCAAGTGCTCAAGCCCCTAGTTTGCCATATACAGACACACCAAAGAAAGAACCCCCTGCAAGTCCTGGCCACCCTCAAGCGCCATTCACAAAAGATAAACCTTCAAGCCGCCTTGAAGCTCATCTCACAAGAGATGAGCAAAGAGCAAAAGCTCTGCAGATCCCTTTTCCTGTTGAAAAAATTATCAACCTCCCCGTTGACGACTTCAATGAAATGATGTCTAAGGAGCAGTTCAATGAAGCCCAGCTTACGCTCATTCGAGATATACGCAGGAGAGGCAAGAACAAAGTGGCTGCTCAGAACTGCCGGAAAAGAAAACTGGAAAATTTGGTGGAACTGGAGCAAGACTTGAGTAACCTAAAAGATGAGAGAGAGAAATTGCTTAAGGAAAAAGGAGAGCATGACAAAAGCCTTCGGCAAATAAAAAGGCAGCTAACCACCCTATACCTTGAGGTGTTCAGCATGCTACGCGATGAGGACGGAAAGTCGTACTCCCCTAGTGAATATTCACTGCAGCAGACGAGAGACGGCAATGTCTTTCTTGTTCCTAAGAGCAAGAAGCCAGAGACTAAACTCTGAAGAGCAGCACAGCTGGCTGCTGCTCCGAGTTACTATTTTTGTAGCATTATCCCAGTAGTTTTTACTGTGAGGTGGAATGCAGAATTTATTAATATTTTTCAAGTAATTCTATGTCATGATAATTTTCAAGCCGTTAATTAGTTGATGGAGGATGCAAGTTTAATACTAATAGTGTAATGCAGATGGGCGTAGGCGAAGTTTTTAATCTTTTATAACAGACATTTCCTTCTGATGGCACCACTGTGGCTAGTTTCCATAGACATGTAAATATTCCAAGATACCATATTTATATACTGTTCCTATCTCTTGTTATATTCATAGATTTGAGATATATATATATATATAAAAATGATTCTAGCCTTCTAAATACAGTGTCTTGCAAGATAACCAATATGGCTTCTGATACTTTTTTATAAATATGCAAGTGTTTTCCATTTTTCTTACACCTTTATACTTGCTTTATATTTAAATGTGATTTTAATTTAGTATAAAAGTTGATGCTTTGTGTTTGATTTATCCGTTCATGACACACTTTTCCAACTGCACTTCACACGCGATCATTGCCCTAAAGAAGAGAAATCCTCTCTGGTTGTCCAGGGCTAAGGTTGCACATGACAAACATGCTCACCCCAGTGTGCTGGTAACCAGCGTTACGCTTGCTGCGTACCAGCAACCAGAGGTGTGTCACACAGCCCCATCACACGGCGTTGCTGGTGCTTGGTTCAGTGTAATTCTGTCATTTCAAAGGACTGTGTTACACCAAGTGGAGTTTCGCATCTGTGCTGAGTTTGCCGGAGTTTCTGCTCTTTGAACACGACTTGGTGATGAGGTCTTCCCTGAGCGGGCATTTACGAATGTCGATGCAGACACTGTCAGCATCACACATCTTCCGAGTACGAATTCAGGAGAGCCAAGTTTGGAACCTGTGCTCAGTCAGCTGTGGACTTTAAATTATGATTGGTAACGGAATAAAACGTGGGGAAATAAAGAACATTGCTTTGTTTACGTTTCCAGTGGTTTTGTTGTGATTGGTCGTTGTGATGTGTCTGGTTTACGATTTGCACTGCACCTTCATTCCACAGCTGCCTCATCGTCCTTACAAAGCTGCTAAAAAAGCACATTCAAAGCGAAATGTTTTTCTGTCACTGGTGCTCTCTGCCTTGAGGAGTACTTTGGCTGTTGTGATGGTAAGCGTAACTTTATTACAAGAATAAACACCACGTTGGTTTCCAAGGCCCTCCCTACATCCTTGTAGAAAGAGGGTACTGACGACACTGAAAAGAGCTCAGGCAGGACTTGCAGCAGTTGTTTGTTGCTGTGTTTTAGGAAAAAGGGTGGAAAGAGAAGAGGGACACTGGATTAGGAAACCAGCCTTCCATTAGCTCGTTAGCCGTGAAGTTAGAGTAATGCTAAGTCCAGTTACAGGGTCGTGGACATTTTTACGTCCCAGACTTGGTAACCGCAGTGACGTTGTGTATCTAGCAGACAGTGTCTCGTGGAATGGTTTTGGATTCTCGGGATCCCAGCTCCAGAGTACGATGGCTCTTCGGGGCTCTTCTGTCAACGTGGTGCAGAGGTAGTACACAAAGCCGTAGCTTTGCTCACTGTCGCTCCAGCACAGGACGCTGCGGAAGGCCTCCCGTGACTACCTGTTGTGGGCTGTTTGCTGCTCCTGTAGAACGCTCCAGTTAACCAAACCCCCTCCCCTGAATAGTGTTAATGGTGCTGGAGCCTCCAGCTCCATCGTCCCCAGCTTTCGTTCTCTGTGTGCACAGAATCGCTATGTTGTTGTTGGCCACGGTGTCAGAGTAGCTCTTCAGCTTTTCACTACCTCGAGTGTTTTTACATTTCAAATCTGCCACCTTGTTTTTCACCTTTCTTTCACCTCATGTACTGATTCTAAACAGCGGAGGCTCCTCTGATGCTTGGTGCAAACACCCACGTCACGCTGTCAGTTACACTTCTGTCTGCAGTACAAACTTAGCCTGGGCTTCATCCAAGTAGGTTTTCTGTTCCAGGGCAGTGCAACACCAGGATCCTTTTGACTATAATCTTCCAAAGGCAGGTGTCATGGCCAAGTGCTAATACCAGGAGTCTTTGGTACCTAAACCAAGGACAGTCAGATGCTCCAAGCCTGCCTACCTTAAGAGAAAGCCGGGTTCCACACTTCTCACAACTGTTCGCACTAAAAACTTGCAAGTGAGGTCCTGCCCCACAGCAGGTTTTTATCTGAAGCAGTAGATACAGCAAAGTGATGAGAAAACCTGTGACCTATTGCCAACGTTCTTAGCAGCACTCTGGGAACCGTGCGTGTTACATCAAGCGGTAGCGTTTGCATGTTTGCAGACGACGCTGGAAAACGTAAATCCAAGGAACCCAACTTGAGGCTGCTTATCTTGTTCGTGCCTTTCCTGCTAGTGGTGTCTGCCCATCCCACTGAGTGGAAGAACACTCCTTGTTTGGGAGGAAACCGCCAGCAACCAGGTGATTAAAACCCAGAGGCTGGATTTGATGGATGAAGCAGATTTGCTGCAGAGGGTGCAGACCAAGCACCAGCTAAACAAAATCAAAGGTACTGCAGCAGTGATAACTTTTCTTGCTGCTGTTCAAATGTGTCTCTGCCACCAGCACTGCCTAGGACACCAGGGCGATGTGAGGCACCTCTGCCATTCAAAGCAAGAAGGTCTAATCTGTTTACAGGTGGCACTTTTAAAGCACAAGCACCAGGGTGGAGGCACATGTTGCTATGGCTCGGGACAGTCTGTCAACATCGAGACGCCGTAGCTCTAATACACAGGAGGTCTGATTGTAAAGCAGAGAGCCTGAAGAGGAAGAGCTCCCCCCACCATTAACTAGGCTGTCAAACACAAGGATTCCAGAGAAAACAACTTTAATTATGTATTTGCTATAAAATGGAGACCCTCAGACTTGTTCCTTAGTTTAGCACTAATGAAAACAAATCCAAAGTCAGAGACCATTGTGCTCGTAGTGATGTGTCTAAAACCTGCTCCAGGGATACTTACTCCATGACCCAGATGAAAAGAGCAACAGCAGAAAAAGCTCGGGTCAGCACAGAAGCCTTGTTTACACTCCAGCAGGCAAAGAATCGGGCTCAAGTAACTCAGACCACGACAACTGGCATTCAGTTGAAATCCGTGGTTTTGACACCATGAACACAGCAAACGTGGTCGCATCAAAACACGCAGCAGCTTAAGGAAAACGATCACCCACACTGCTCTGAGCACGTGAAAACATCAGACCGCAGGTACCCTTCACTTTATTACTGCTGCCGAGGTACAAGGTACGTTGCCAGCCCTGAACGCGACATTGCTGCATCTAACGCGCGCATCACAGTGCTGACCCTATCGCCTGCAGACCGGTTCGTTCTTGATCAAAACATTCAGTTTTATAACCACTGAAAACGATGTTGAGCTGAACCAAGGTCCTGCGTTGGAAGGACGATCCTGTAATTCAACGTATTGCAGTTATTTTAGATGACTCCGTGTTCCTTCCTCACAGCACTGAAAGAAAGTGATGGCAACACATTCCAGAGAGCAAGCTGCTTGCCAGCAGACGTTTTATTCTGATACAAAATAGAAATATCTTAAAACATTTCAATCCATTATGGACTATACTGACATTTGTAATTTCCATGCTATTTTTAAACTTGCTTAACCACAAGCGTTAAGATTCCAGCACACTGGCACCAGTGCTCTTGAAGTCTTAGCCGGTTATTGTAACACGTTATGCTGTTTCCAATCTTGCGATATTATCTTCTACGTGAAGACCATTGTTCTTCTACGAAGATACTTGGATTACTTTAGTTCAGGAAAAAGCTAATCTTAGATAGAGATGTCAACCTGTAGCACCCACAGCAGAAAGAGAGTCATCCATCAGAGGTATGAAGAATCAGGGATGCTCAAGATCATGCTCCACACAATTTAAGATACAAACACTTGTCAGAGACCACAGACCGATACATAAGCGAATACTCCACTGCATGTAGACAGAATCTGCAAACACATCAATGTCTTAACCACAGGAACCAAAGACAGCAAGTCAGTACATCACACAGTCAGTGCTTCAGAGACTAGGAGCGTTCCCCTTACCACCTTAAATACGTAAAGATTATCACAGTTAAGATGCTCTTAGATTAACACACAAGTTCCGGTATCAGACCGTAGAACTGCTGCTCAGGGCCTGATGCTTCATTCACTTTTCATTTTTGCATCTCCACTGACAGCTGCTATCATTTAAAACATGAGCTGCTATCAAAACAGCATTATTAACTCTTGGAAGTGCCTCTTGGGCGAAGATACACTTGGTCTAGTACTCCTTAAGGATGTGCTTGTATTTGACAAGGTTTATTCCTGAACAAGTCTGGGTATGAATCACAGAAATCAAGCAAATCAATCTAACATACCCAAGTGTGAGGAATTCTAACGGCACGTAGCTCTGTGTGTTGTGCAAAAAGAACCCTACGCAGCACAGAACAAGCCTGCAGCTATGCAGAATCCTCACGCCAAGAGCTTTGCTCTACGTGCAGGCCTAGGAACGGGATGCAAAAGTTTCTGTTACAATTTGTTAAAACATTTTCAAGACTTTGCTCTTAAATGAATGGTAACCAACCCCTCCCACCAAGCACAAAAGTATTTGCCCTCAGCTGAGTGAACACAGGACTCACTCATGTTTTCCTCTGTTAGAGATACCCACAAGTGGGCTCACGTGGCAGCTCTGCGCGGCAGAACAGCAGGCTTTCCACCTCAGCGTGTCAGAGCCCGACACCTCAGCAGCAAGGTGTCTGGCACACTCGGCTAAGGCAGTTTTGGCTCAGCTTCAGTCAAGCAATAATGTCTGTGAGATCTCCACGAAGTAGCTGCCCCTTCAATGAAAATCTCAACGTTACCACTACGAAGTTTTTAGTGTGTGCTACAATGTCAAGGGTTTGCTTCCTGGATGTTCACAGGCAGCGGTCACAAGTTAAAAATACTTCAGTACATCTGTGAACACTGCCGAGACCCAGGGTCCACTCTTCTGAGGCAAAACCAACACTGAACCAGGAGCTGCCCTCACAAAAATAACACAGGCTGGAAGATGCATTGACTAGTTTCAGTAGAAGCTGGGCTACTACAGAGAGTGTAAAAAAGCTGCCAAAAAGGAAGCGCATGTTCCAAGAGTTAAGAACCCCGGTGTGCATAAAAAGCAGATGCACTGCAAAGTTCTTTCACTGCCATTCGTCTGTCTGAAAGCAGCCAAGCTCCCAGCTGGGTTATCATGCGAGCGCTGCATCTCCACTACGCTACGCTGCCTGAAGAAGGGAGCAGGAACCCTCTGGTCAGTGCACAGCCGAGAGAAGAGAGGGAAGAGTTACCCTGCAGGAGGGACCCCGCTGTTCTAACCACTGCAGCAGCTGCATCACACACACTACGGAGACCTGTGACGAACCTCTTCTGTGTCTTCACATTCACTGGTTTCTAGAAGGCTTCTCTTTCCATCACAAAGTAATGAACTTCTCAACCCACCTCTTGCACCCCCAACCCCCAACAGCTAGAAAACAAATACATTGATCATTTGTGCCCTGCTGATCTCTGAGGTGCAGATTCTGTACCTGCCAGGAACAATCCTTGAATAGCAATTATGCCAGCAAGCAAGCCTCATCCAGAACAGGGAGCAACGGACAACGGATGCTGGAATATTTGCTTCCTAAGGCTTTCCTTCTTCGTAAAAGGCTGGCAAGGGAAAGCCTAGAAGGAAATAAGGGTTAAACAAGTGTTGTCACTATACACTACAAATCTTACCCAGTCAGAAACCTTCAATTGAAGAGGATGTGCAAGACATTCCCCATTTTGTCAAGCAGCAGCTTCTCATTCAACCTGAAAATTAAAGAAATTACTCTTACCTTGTTCAAAAACCTCCAAGTACTCTTTATAATTCATGAAAAATGTTAAAGGCAAACCTTACCTATGCTCATTGCCCTTCCTTTCAGGTCTAAATGCTAGACCTATTGACTTTGAGTCAACTCAAGTAGCTATCACTCAAGGAGGCTCCAAAAGGTGAAGAACTCTTGCTAGACTTTCTTCGATATTTCAGCTGTGACAAGCAGATTTAACTAGCTTTTGGAAAGCTGCTCACTATCAGCACAGTATCTTATGCCTTCACTTTTCTGGAAGTTGAAGCTGTTGCTCCTGCTGCCTCGTCATTCTGCAATTATGCTGACTTCTCCAAACTCAATAGGCTGCTGAAGTCCTGTCTTACGAGTCTCCTTAGCAAAGTACGGGTCAAAGAAGCACATCCTAGATTCTTTAGAGCTGGTTAATCACTGTCCTCACGGCTCACACTTTTGTCCACGTCACAGACAGCTATGCTACCCCACCCGCCTACAAAGTCGTCACTTACATCCATCTCTTAAAAGGTTGCATACAGATCTTGTTCATAAAGTTTATTATGATGCTATTTTTCAAAGTTAACATTGTTGTCACAGTACAGCTACAAGAAGCCCTGTTAAAAAGAACACTGTCAATACAATCTAAAAGAATTTAGAAATACCAGATCAATGGTCAGAAGGGACATCAACCCCATCCTCCAGTTGTCCCTGCAATCAGATGCAGGCCCCAGGTACAAGTCTACACATCTTCTAAGCGTAGCAACATACAAAGCAAGTCGGTAGTTGGGTGGCTCACTCCCTAGTGAGTTGTGGTTTTCAATGTTTTCAAACTCCAAATGGGTTGTTTAAAAAACGCCTTTATTGAAACACAGCCTCCCCCCCCACCCCGAGCCCAAATTAATATGCACAACAACAGAAATGTTCACTAAATAACCAATTCTTGCTGTAAGAGATACTTTAAAAGCTCAACAGAAAATACTCAGCAGACTTTGAAATCCAGTTTGGAGGCTACCTTCTTGACACCAGTTTCTTGTGTTACTGTACTGCAGTCTAAATACACTCCAATAACAGTGTTTAAATAACATTGTTTAATTCTTTTTTCAAACAACACACTCATTTTTCTACTACTTCTTAAAATTATAATTTATTATTAAAAGGACTGATTAATGCCTTGAGCCATTTCATACATCTTTGCAAGTTCATTCCTACACTGGAATGGCATTTACCTTATACTGCACATTGACCCAGCAGTGAAACGTGGAATTCCAGCAGCACATAGTCAAGTGTCTGAGTATTTCTTCTAGTGACTGGGCCCCTACTGGTCTGAGCCTGAGAGGACAGACAAAGCTGTCCTGGCAACGGTCGGGAGAATTTGCATCGCATGCGAAAAGGACCAACTGCAGTGCCTCAGTTTGTGGGTCAGAGGTGAGAGTAATGAAGTGCAGACTCTAGCCACATGTGCTGATAAGATTTGCTACTCCAGTGCATCAAATCAAATGGTAACACACTATTGCTCTACTGTTGGAAACTCAAGACCGTACCATTCTACGTCGTGGGAAGCGTTTCTAGTCAGTGAAATACAACTAGGTTGTGTTTTGTTTTGTCTTCGAGCTCTTAGCTGTGCACAGACATTTGCAAGGGATAAAGCTTGAGGACTATACTACTGAGAGCCCCCAGTGAAAGGGCTTTGGAACGCATTACCTGGGACTGCCAGTGATTACACCTGTGCTACCCTTGGCTCCCAGTCAGAAGAGTGTGTCCAGAAAATTGCCTAGGGTGCATGCAAGAAAGTATATAGATAGCCATTAAGTTATTGAGGAACATACCTATTACTGTCACTATGACGCCTCGTTCAACTGAAACAGCAGCCTGGTGTGAGGGAGACGGAAATGGGGACACAGGAAGGGGATGAAAATCCCAAGCCACCCTCCCCAAACCATAGTTTTATTGAAACAGAGTCAATGTATATCCCAAGGAAACAGGCACTTGATTCCCCCCACTTGAACTTCTCAGGAATTACAATAAATATGAAGGTAAAAAGCAAGTTTCTTGTTCTCTTTACCCAAGACTTAAGCAACTGCGGTTATCCCGTATACATCTCAGAGGAGACGGGAGACAGCGTTTGTGTGTGTCTAAAGTTGGTCTTGTTAAAATATTTACCATGCCTTATTTTCTTGAAGCGCTAGTACTAATACAGAACTACAAATTAAAAAAAATATGCACAAACCAAAAAGTAATTTGAAATTTTCATTAAGGTAAAGCTTAGTTCTATAATTCACAAACACTACTCGGAGTAACTCAATCCTAGTTATACATCTAAACAAACTACAATGCAACATACAGATGTTTTCCCTCTGTATGCGGGTGTAACTCATGTCATGACAGTTACGTATATACACTGAGACTAGACCCCTTTAAGACTGCAAATCAATAGGTGTTTCTACTGTTAACCTTAAATTAATACAAAAAGTAATTGAGAAACGCATGAATCCTCTCTATTAACTAACAAGGAAACACCCTAAACTACATTTTATTTCTGTTATAGAGTTCTCTGTACTAAATGTGGAAAAACTGAACTACACAAATATTGAAAAGTTAAAAATTCCTTAATTTGTTTATTCCTGGTACCACTACCACAATTTACAGGGCAATATACCTGATGTAATGGGAAAATAAAAAGAAAAAAGAAAGACAAAGCTACAACAGAGAAAGACCTCAGGAATGTACATCTAATCGACACTACATTGCATGAATCAATAGCTGCACTTTTTGCAAACTGTGGCTATGACAGTCCTGAACAAGAAGGGTTTCCTGTTTAAGCTGCAGTAACTTTTCTGACTATGGATCATCGTTCCTTCTGTGGCAGATTTTACAGTTCCTCTAATGCATTTGGGACGACTGTCTCAAAGTAACCTGCAGCTTTCCTGACAACTCCTCGCTCTCCCTCCTGCTAAGAACTGTAGCCTGTTGAATACAGGATAAGAAAATTATTACTCTCAGTGCACAGTTGTACATTATTAATCATAATTAGAAAAATGCATGACACCTACCCTTTTTTCTGGTAGCACTTTTAGAATCTTCTACCACCATAGCCCCCACTTCCACTTCCAGATCCATAGCCACCTACAAAAAACCCGACAGGGTACACATTGAAACACACGAACACAAGACACTCTACCCCAGAAAACACCTTCCCTATAAAAGTGTATTTACCACCATAGGGACTGCCTGAACTTCTGCCACCAAAACTGCCACCACCTTTCATGGGACCATAGTTAGACTGCTGTTGGCCACTGTAATTGCCAAAATCATTGTAGTTTCCACTTCCACCGTAATTACCTGAAACAAATACAGATTCATGAAGCCACTTGGGTTCAGCGCTCAGGACACGAAGCTTAGGCATCCAACATGAACAGCAAGCATTTAAAACATTCTGCATGCTACCTCGACTCACAATCCACTGATTACAGAAAACACAAAGCTTTTAAGATTATAAACTGGTATTTCATGGAGGATGAAAATCGTACCATTCAAAACCGCACCGTTTGAGCAGGCAACTGGAAGTTACAAAACCAACCCAGCTTAAGGCCTCCAGACTCAGAAAACAATCCGAGTTCCACTGGCATTCTTCCACTGCTCTGCAAGCACCGCAACGACGGAAGCTACAAATCACTCATTTACTCCAAAACAGGGCACAAAGTATGTAGCAACTGCTCAAGTTTGCCACAAGAAGAGCTTACACCAGCTGAGGATTTACAGATGCCAAAGCAAGACACGATCTTCACCGACTGAGCAGCCACCATCTGACAGGTAGCAAGTATGCTTCAAATGGGCAGAAGGGTCAGACTTCTACTTTACACCTTCACAAAGAGATTTACAGTTGCTGCTTTTTGGAAAAGTTTCCAGGCAAAGCAGTGCTGTACAGCGTACCAAAGCCGATCGGGACAAAAAAAACCCAACCCCTCTCCTCATGTAACACAGTCTACGTCAGTAACACCTAAGAGTACATTCTACACACAGCTCCGACCCGCTTGAAAAACACGGACATCTAATTCAAGTTGCCATCTTACCACCGCCAAAATTTCCTCCTTCGTTGTAGCCATCATATCCTCCTCCTCCACCTCCATATCCACCACCTGGGTTTCCATATCCTGGTCCTCCACCACCACCATAACCTCCTCTGCTGCCATAGCCAGGACCACCTCCATAGTTGCCACCTTTGAATACAATGAGTAAAACTAAACACACCAAACCTAAGTATTGCTAAGGTCCATTTAAGAACAAAAGCCCAAGAAAAACCTTCCCAAATGTTTTCCATGCATTATATTCAGTATGGCTGCACCAGCCATATAGACAAGAAGCCCACCCAGCTGCATGCACCTTCGAAGCGTGACACTGAGGTTCACTCTGCCTCTTCATGCTCTCTTGTCAGTACTTTTTATTCCTCATTTTTCCCCCCCTTACAAAAAGCTACTGTCACAGCCATGCAGTAATTTTTGCAGATCCTCTTCAGAAGCATTTTGTTACTCCCCCAAACTTGAAACATGAAAAAAGTACTACTGAGCCATGAAAAGAGTTGGCTGAAGAAATAGCTAGTAGGTTTTATTATAGCTAGCCACGGCTTTATTTTTAGTCGTATCAAATGACACCAGAACCTTCCTTTAGTTCTCAATAATCAAACAGCTGCTGCAGGACCTCCTGACATGAGGTTATTTAAAGGGTAAACACACAGGAGTGTGGGGTTTTTTTATCCATTGTTTTCTGGGAAAAACAAAACATCTTTAACTCTTCACAGCTCTACAATGTCAAAAACATTATCGCAAAACTGAACTTCATTTCCAAGGCAGAGGCAAGACGTAGAGCTGGTTATAGTGTTGAGGGAAAAACCAACAGGGACCAATACTTACCATCACCAAATCCATTGTATCCGTCACCACCCCCAAAGCTTCCTCTGCTCCCACCGCCGCCACCACCACCCCCATATCCTCCTGGAACACAAAAGATGAGAATGTTTTCCTGAGTACTTGTTTAGTGCTTATGTCAACTGACACAGGAAATCAACACAACAGAAAACACATTCTGTATAAATACAGTCATCCTTTACCTCTTCCACCAAAGTTTCCTCCTCGGCCGAAGTTCCCTCCGCCACCTCCAAAGTTTCCACGGCCCATGAAGTTGCCTGAGCCACCGCCACGACCTACAAAATATTTCACTTCAATCACACTTATTGAAACTCAGTTACATAAAATAGCAATGCACAACTTCACACTCACCTCTCTGAGAGCTTGCGGTCTGCATCTCTTGTTTGGACAGTGCTTTCTTCACTTCACAGTTATGTCCATTTATAGTATGGTATTTCTGAACTAGATAACATTGTGAAACAGGAGTTAGAAAATCAAATCACTGACAGCAAAATTCAAACAAAGCTATGGGAAGGCACAACCACACTTTTTAAGATTAACATTACACTCTATCTCGCCTCTTACAACAAAGCAGTGGATTACACCAATGCCTTACACTCCACACACCACTGTTCTGAAATCTAACATTACATGTTTGTGCCCTAAGTTATAAAACATTACGTACCAACAATTTTATCAACTGTATCGTGGTCATCGAAAGTTACAAAAGCAAAGCCTCTTTTCTTCCCACTTTGCCTGTCTTCCATAACTTCTATGGTTTCAATCTTGCCATACTTTTCAAAGTACTCCCTTAAATTATATTCTTCTGTATCTTCTTTAATTCCACCAACAAATATTTTCTTTACTGTCAGATGCGCCCCAGGCTTTACAGAATCCTACAAGGCCAGAAATGATACTTAGTATTTAAAATTATTAGGCAGAGATTATGAAATGAGGCTAACTGAGACACTAACTCACCTCCCTCGAAACCGCTCTCTTTGGTTCAACCACACGTCCATCAACCTTGTGTGGTCGAGCACTCATGGCAGCATCCACCTCCTCCACACAAGAGTAAGTTACAAAGCCAAAACCTCTGGAACGTTTTGTTTGTGGGTCTCTCATCACCTGCAAAACCACAGGACTGTGTGTCATCTGTACCTGATTAAGTACCTACACCCCTTCACAAGTACAAAGCAGTATTGGACACTTTACCACACAGTCCGTGAGCGTGCCCCATTTCTCAAAGTGCTCTCTCAAGCTGTCATCTGTTGTTTCAAAGCTCAGACCTCCAATGAACAGCTTTCTCAGCTGCTCTGGCTCCTTCGGCTCATGGCCCTACAAAATAAACCACCACAAGCATATTTTCAACACCAGCTCACAAAATATACTAGAATCTTCTGTGTACACTGTATTTACAAACAGATGGAATACACTTGCATAAATACTTACAACCGGTTTAAACGGCAGCGCAGTGTGTACTTAACGAGGTGAGATTTTAATTAAACATTAGCTGTCAATGTAACAGTGCTCAAATGCAAACAACTGTAAAGACAGGCCACTATGCCAAGTATTTTGGTTGTTCCCGATATGCTGTAATTTTGGGTCCATCTTACGTTACACACTGCTCTGTAGGGTTTATCAATGAAGCACTGCTACGTAACGCTCACTTTTAACGGTTTACGAAGCATTATTATGACAAACTATGAAAGGTTTAAGAATACACTGCACATGGAAAAAAGATTTTTGCCCAATCTGAGCATCTAGTCTTTTGGGGATATTAATTTTTAAAGTTTATTTTTATGCATTGTGAAGCAACTATTAACTCCTTTTTACTTTGCTAATTCTGCAAGTTGAGTGTCTGCAAGCAAGAAAGGAGAAGTACACATGCAGCTTTCAGCGTTCACAGAATCAGAGTGTATTTAACACCTAATTAAAAAAAAGTCTTGAATAATGACCAATACAGGTCCAGTAGTGGGTACAGTGGCATTTACATCAAGCTCTCAACAGTATCACCTCTACATATAACCAGCCACATTTTAAAATATGCTGATTTCAGACACCATTTTTCTATGTAATGATTTAAGTGGCCTTCCAAGTGCATCAGCATATCTGCTTTCCTTCACTGTTACCTGTTTACATTTTGGCTTTAATTAGGCAGCCATTATCTTCATACATGTTAAGACTTCCTATCATGAAAAGCAACCAGATTAAAACCCTCTTTAGCAAGCTGGCACTTTTATGCATGCAAAACACTACACAAGGTGCTGGCCAACTCCACTGCTGCCTAGCTGTGCTTCATATGAAGCACATAATTTTGCAGCATGGCTGCCTACAGGAGACTGCATGTTTTGGCTGCAGCAGGCTGATGTACGCTAGCATCAGCCTGAAAGCTGAACTATGTAGAAGTCAGACTTCTACATGCAGATGTCTGAATGTGAAGAGCTCTGCTGTGGTTTTCATCAAGGGGAGAACGGTGCTCAGGGTGCTCAGAAAAGCATACATCCCTCTGAATGGACACAGCCACCCTAAAGAGGAGTCGACACTGTGAAGCGATGCATGGCAACAGAGAATTTCTGTACTGTATACCGACTGAGGAAACCATTGCCTAAGTCTACAAAATGCTGGCTGGGAAGGACACAACGGACTCTTTTTACTTATAAGGAATGACCACAGAAAGCAGTCCTGAAAAGCAAAAAGTCGTCTTTTTTTGCTTATTTTAATTATGTGCACACAAATTGCCATTTCCATATGGGATTAAAAATACCTGCTCTTTCAGCTTCTCTTTTATTACAAAGAAATTGTCACCAGGATACGCCTGTCACAGAACTCTTCAGAGAAATAAAAGGCAACGTTTTCTCAGACATCTGTTTCTCAGTGCTTTTGCTGCAGTCTCTCTTAAGCAGCCAGTCTTGCACAACGCATCTCTCTCTTCCTCTCCAGCCTAACTATGACACTGCTTCAACAAGACCAGCAGGTTCCCTCCCGCTCAGCTGACACTGCAGGCCAGCACATCATTTTTCAGCAGCCTTCTGGTCAGAGGGGGGTGAGGGGGAGGAGGCAGCAGTAAGAATGGCCAGCCTGCCTGCAGGCAGAAAGCAGCTTTGTTTCTCACCCTAAGCAGTTTAAGGGATTTCCCAAATATATTTATAGGCCCTGAACAGGCAAGCCACTTTGATTTCAGCCTTTACTAGCGACTTCCTCCCTCAAGCAAAAGCTCTGCGCAGCACCGGCCGCCTCCATTTTGTGAACACTCTTGTCTCCTCCACCCTCAATATGGAGGAGGGGCGGGGCCACAGGAGAGCAGGAACTCACCCGCCCCGCCAGCCACGTCCCAGCACCGCAGTGGCGCCATGGGAGTGTCCACTGTCGCCAACCCGAGGAACTGCTGCAGGGGACAGCGAGGAGCCTCCTGCGGGGCAGCACTGCGGGCAGCCATGTGGTTCCCTCCACTCACCTTTTCTCATGAAATACATGCCACTACTCGTTCCCACGTCATGCCCAAAAGCCTGAACCCTCAGCGTGGTCTAAGTGTGTCTCTTTTATAAAGAGGGAAGATAGCAACTAACACATTTCAGGCAGGATTCCTGTGCAAATCCTCCCAAGAGCTTTTAACAACGGTGGTGCAGATACACGTTGCCTTTACTCCACATATGCTATAAACGTTAGCCATCGTACAGCAGCAATGTGGAGTAAGCAGCTTTCTCAAGTCACAGTATTTTTCTCTGAAGGCACTGTGTTTCAGAAGCTCCCCTCTGTTCTGCAGCTCTGAGAACACAAGTGAGCGTTATCAAAACATCCAGCTCTACACCTGCCCTCATTTGTACTAAACCCTGCGAGATGGTACTGTTCTGTCCCCCCTAGCTGCCCAATCTAGGGGCTGAGACTACTTTCTGAAACTGGAAAGCACAAGGACAGGTGGGATCTCAGACCTTCACCGTGAAGCATCTGGCATAGAAACACAAGAGCTTTGAGCACATTCCAGGGCAAGCTGCTTCGGTCAACTACCAGAGCTGATTTAGCTGGCGGTTGAGAGGCCCCAGTTACTTTCTATCCAAAGTCCAAAGCAGAGACAATGTTGCAACACTCCTTCCAAAAGGACTTTACACACGGCGCTGCAACACAAAATAGCCACACACTACCCCACAGGAGGGCTCACAGCTACACAGGCCCTCCTCTCACTGCAGTAGCCTATCTGTAAGAGCCAAAACACTCAGGCACCCTGTCAGAGAGAAAGCCAACAATTAAAAAGAAACAATCTGTAAATGTCACAGGCATAAGCTATGTAAGCATATTTAGTAACCACTATCTAATCTTAGAATTTCATTTACTTACTGAAGGGTATCAAGACTTTCCCCTCCCCCATTTCTACACAATGCCCCAAAGGAACTAGCTCCCATCCTCCTAGCAGAGCCCAAACATCTTCCCTGTATTCAGCCTACTGTATTTCTGCTAGAAGCAAAAGCAAAGTTATTTTTACTTAGTACAGCCTTGCTTTCATGTGCAGTGACCACTAGGCGACCACTTAAAAAAACAACCATCTGTCCATTCAGTGAAAAAACAGGTTTTTTAAGACAAAGTACATGAACTCCTGTTGATACACCGAGGATGTGTAAGTTTCTTTAAAAAAATTTTTCATCTTGCTTTAATCAAGCATACATTTATTAATACACAATCAGAAAAGCAAAATTCCCCTTAAAATTTTAAGTAATACATTGCAAGTTAAAAGTTATTCCACCAACATGGAGATGAAGAAGATAGGGAAAAAATGAATACACCAGATAGAAATGGTTACTGTTTCATCTCTTAAAATCTTTTCCCCTTAAAGCTACCTTTTTAAACCATCTTCTCACCTGTGAGGATCGTCTTCCTTTCCTCTTGTAGTCTTCCACATCTCTCTCTTCCTTAAGAGCAGCCATTTTGGAAGGGTACTCTAACTCAGTCTTTCTTTTAGATCCAGGAAACCTAGAAAACAGGTTGGCTAAGTCAGTACCTACCCTAATTCCGGTGACGCAAGGCCTTCTCTGGCTGCAACAGACAAGTGTGGCTTTATGGGAGGAAACAGGAGAGGGGTGAACACAGAAAGAGTAGTATTTGAAAGAGTAGAGCCAACGTTCTCCAACTATTTTGATTAAGAGCTGCAGATGGAACATCTGCTATCCTAGTAAAGCTCTTCTCACAACTGCTGGAGTTAACTAGGTACAAACCAATGCTAAAACCTGTAAAAAAAACTATGTCATTTAGGTACAAATACAACTGGCATATTGCAAGCAAACCTTTACACCCAAACACACTATATAAATCAAATTCTACTTATCTCGATTCTAAACATCAAATTATTCAACATTTTGCAAATATGGTTAGAATTATTAAGCTGCAGAACTTTTAATTCCAAGTATTTGGCTACTCCTATTTGCATTACCAACTTTTCACAATACACCTAAGAAGTTACATATCATTACAAAAATCAAGCCTCCAATGAGGTAAGTTCAGTGAATGAACTCCTATCTAAGCATTCAAAGAACAAACCACATTACCACATTCCTATCTACACTGTATGTACTACCTTTGTCTACAGTTTGTTACTACTCTGGATGTTTCTTGAAACTTTATTACAATAGCCAAATCAAATAACGTAAACTGAGTAACATGCTTCTGTACATCTACACGTGTGCTGCAGTAATATACTTACAAAACCAGGTGTATTTTTGTGGTTTTTTAAGTTCTATTCCTGCAAATCCTGCATAGAAAAAGGCAGATGGGACTCTAGTGAAGGCCAGTATGTCATGTTACTCAGAGTGGAAATTATTTAGTTAATTCCATGGTAAAATCCATAAAAATCAAATTACACTCAACCATGAAACCATGAGCACCGTGGTTTGATGCATTAACAGTACTTAAGGTTTTACAAAGTAACGCCAAAGTGTATTATCTTCAGTTCCTTTCTACATTCATGTTCTACCTGCTCCTGAAATCCTTTAAATCAAACATCAGTTTGACTTTGGAGGTATTAAGTTTTACAACTTAGGATACTGAGCTTTACAACTTAGCTATTCAATTATTTAAATCATACAGGGAAAGCATGAAATAGACATTAACAGTTCAAGGGCTTTTTGAAAAGTAACTGTATGGCAGAAACTTTTAGGAATTGTTGGAGGAAAATTTAATTAAATTTAATGCTTTATGTTGAAGGAAAAGTTTGACTTCCCCGTCTGAATTTGTCACCTGCTGCATGCTCCAGTGAGGCTCCATACTGATCAACATAAAAGTTCTCAATGGGTCTCTGCCACCATTGCCTCTGAAGGCCACAGCAGTCAGCAAATGAATTGTTGTCTTGCATGAGCTTAAGAGGAATACAGTCCCCTTCCACCCTATCCTACTTTGCTGCATAGAAAGTTGTTAAAGAACACTGATGATATTAACTTTCTATGCACTTAACATCAACAAAATACTTAACTACAATTCTAAAGAAAAGCATTTAGAATGTTTTCATCATCTGAGTTAAACTAACACTGCAACAGTTGTGTAGCACAACTTAACTACAGAACTGAAAGTAGGTTCAGAACAATCTGTTAAGTTACAGGAAGTCACTCAGATGCCTCATTACTTGGTGTATCTCTCATCAAGACAAGATAATCAATGCAAAACAGATGTTCCCAAGACTGAAGTTTACCTGACCATTCAGAGAATACTATGGAAATGTACTAGTCTGTATTTTCAGTAGTTCAAGTCAGACCTAATGTGTATACAGTGTACTATGCCAGATGTAAGAGAGCAGCAAAACTACAGATTTTCAGTTCTAGGCACACTGGCAATTGATTTCAACGCCAACAGGAATGTCTGCTGAGGAAAAAAAAGGGAAAATATTAGTTTAATAACTTATGTGATGTGTTTCCAAACCTTACTGAAGCATCTGTAAATGCTCTTAACCCCTCATTCCCCCCAGTTGTTGAGCTATTTAACACTCTGAAGCAGCTTCACAATTGCTTACATGGAAAAGTTGTTTTTTACCTGGTTTGCTAAGTGATAATTTTCTTCCCTGCTTTTAACACAGGAACAGCAACTAGCACTACCTACCGATTTCCTCATTGTTAAATTTTATAAGGCTTTACCTTAAAGAGAATTAAGATTAAAAAATCCATAAAACCTCTCACAAAAAATCTGCACCATTTTTGCTCATCATACTTTACTTCAAATACTTAAAACAAAAATCCTTGTCCTAGTCTGCATTTAATCTTAAGCTCATTCAAGCTAAGAAAGGTTCACACAAGACTGCTTTTTCACACAGCCCACTAGGATACCAGGGAATGTAGCCTCTTCCATACATCTGTGGTCGAGGGACTGGAGAAAGAGAAGGGGAGGAAGCTTTGCAATGCCCCCCCCCCCCGCGGCCCTGGGCAGCGAAGGCTTGCTGCACGTGCAGCTCCCCTCGGGAAGCGGGTGAGGGCTATTGGGGAGGTGCCGCAACGCGTACCAGCACAGCTCAGCAAGAAGCTGCGTACTACTCTACGAAACGAGAACGTTTTAAGTCTGTCGCCAGGAAAACGACTGGGCAAAGATCATCCCTCGCGTATTGCTAAGGGCAGAAATTANTGAGACACACACGTGCGAGGCTCGCTTCTGCCCCAGTCCAGCCTGAACAGGCGCCTAAGCGTTTCGGTGTCTCCCACGAAAACCGTTGAGGCTTCTGCTCCCGATCGCTTTGTCCCGAGCCGAGGGCCAGGCCTACTCCGCTGACACTCGGGCGTGCAGCGAAATGGCGGCCGTAGTAGCCGTGAGCGGCGGGGCCGCACAGCGGAAGCGCCGCCTCTCCCGCATCGTCTCTCTTCCTGCCAGCGGCCGCCATTGCGCCGTATCGCAGGGAAAGACGGGTGTGAAGCGTGGCCAAAGCGCTGCGAGGAGGCGCAGGGCAGCAACGGGAACTGCAAAGGTCACCATAACGTGTCCCCAACCCGCTCTTCAGCCAGCCCAGAGTTCCCTTTACCCCCCGCCCCGGAGGCTGCAGCGCAGTTAGCACGTCTATACCTCCACGGGGCAAGGTGTATGCTTGTGTAAGGAGGTCCGTTTACCGCTCCCCCACCTTGCCCGGGCTTAGGCCGACGGGTCCCGCTACCTGCGCGCAGCGAAAGCTTACCTCCATTTTGCGAACAGACTCGCCTCCCTCGGTTCCAATATGGAGTCGAGAGGAAGCGCGCGGGGGGTTGGGCGTATCACGTGCACGCCAAGCGCGCCAGGAATGGCGCGGTAAGGCGCCGAGACAGGGCGGACGGGGAGCCGCGCGCGCGGGCGTAGTGCCCATTAACCGCTCTCTGCTTGATCCCGCTGCGCACAGGCACACACACACACACACGCACAGCGCCTACGAGCCCTAGGCCGCGCTCGGCCGAGGGGCCCCTTACCCCGGCCGAGGTGGGGTAGGAGGTGCGTGCGTGGTGGGGGAAAGGCCCGGGGCGAATGCGGCCTTGGAGGAAACACGGGAAGGGTGAGGAAAGAAGAGAGAATGAGATACAACCGTGCGAACGTCCAGCCCAGCGCCTCCTCGCCGCTCCCACGCCGGCCTCGCGAACTAACCGTCGCCCGCTCTGTAGGGGGCTCGCGGTGCAATCGCGCAGCGTCAGGCGCGCGCGCAGAGTGGCCCCGCCCCTCAGTGCCACGTCAGGTCGGCCTCGGGGCCTCCCCCCGCTCCGCCTCCCGTCTGAGCGCGAGCGCAGCCGCGGAGTGGCGCAGGGGAGGGCCTGGCGGAGGTTGTTTTCGAGGCGGGTTGGAGGCCCCGAGGAAAGAAAAGGAGGAGGTGCTCAGGAAAGAACAGGGAGCGGGGCCGTGAGGCGTTTACAGAGGGCTCCTGCAGCGGTAGCGGGCTGTGCGCGGGACCCAGGAGCTGCTTCGAGCAGGACGTAGGTCTCCATGCACCGTTTTAACCCTGGACGCGCTGCAAAGAGGAGGCGGAAAAGTTCCCCTCTCCAAAGGCTGTCTTGAAAGTAGGTTAGCGTGTTTCTAGTTGAATAACAAACAGGCCAACCCAAGCAACAAGGTTTACAAAGATGTCCGTGTCTTCTTGAGCAGAGGCAGTCACTGACTGTAACATTTAATGGTGTTTGTCTTCATAAAGCAGAGCATTTCAAAAGGTCTTTTGCAAGAATTTCATATAGAGTAAAACATAGTTAAATACATACGTAACAAAGCTCTCCTTATCCAGAAAAAACATAAAAAACAAAAATACAAACATCTGTCCCGAAGATACTCCAGTTGTCGTTATCCCTTTCTTCTCGTAGTACCAGTATCCTCTTCACTATGATGTCACTCTTCACTAACCTAGGCAAGGGGTGTTGGCACCTTACCTCCTTCATAAAAATACCTTTACACCGTATAAAAAAGTAAACAAGCCAATGTGGTTTTACTGAAAGGTTTGTAGGCAGGTACATACGAACTGCTTGGCTGAAAGAGTTACGAATCACTGGATGTTTAGTATTCAGTTTCTTCATACCTTTACCCTTCTAGTTCCTGTAAGAAAACCAAACCAAACAAAAAAACCCCCAAAACACAGAAAACAAACAAACAACAAAATGAAAAGGAAAACACTTTCTGGAGTTTCAAGTAACCATCTTTCATTTGTGCAAAAGTATCAAAATCTCTGACTTCTCTAACTAAATACAATTTCCCTAATATGTAGAGAAATTCCCAACAGGTTCAGAAATGTTGTTGATACTATTGTGTATAGAACTTTAAATAAGTTCTTAGATTATTCCTGTATTTTGATCTCGGTGAGAACCTAGGCAACTTTATGGAAAGTAAAAATCACTGGAAATCACAGCAGCCTCCAGATACTCTTTGTACTGAGGCCAAAACCAACAATTTCTGATCTTCTTTCTAACAACTAAGTAAACTACACAATTTAAAGTTTTATTTCTCTTGCCCCTGTTACTCGCAGGATGAGCGTATTGTGAGACAGACAACAGTACTGGCTAAACAGGTTCTTGGAGGAGCTGCCTCACCAAGTCTGAAGAATACTATACTTTTATTAGTTTAATTGTCATTCATTTCACAGTTAACTGTCACTCATGGAGGCTGAGTGTCTTGCAGTCTCATTTGGGTTGCACAGCCACAGGCAACTCATGTTTGAATTCTGTAGTTTCAGTTCATGATCATACTCCCCTATGCGTAATTAATTGTACAGAATGTAATAATTTTACAGTATTGTGCTGACATAAAAGGCAAGCAGTATGTGAGGGAGATACACATTTTAGAAAGATTCACAGTTGCTGATAGAAAGTATCCACAAGTAAGACGCATTAGATGCAAAATAATGATTTTGATTTCTGCAAGTTGTCACCTAGTAGAATATTGCTTTCCACGTGGGATCATCCACTTCCGTAGGAGAAAATGTACCTTTAATACACCTGGATGTATTCTGGCTGATGTGGTTTCATGGTCAGATGGAGTTTCATATTACATAGCAGAAGCAGTGTTGGCAATCTATGCAGATGGCTAATACACTTTTATTTTTTCCTATCAGTGTTTGCAAACTTGTACTCTCATTTTTGTAAGCCAAGGGAGGAGTAGTTTGTACCTGGTTTAAAAATACATGTGGGAAAGGCTTTAAATTTTAATACATCTTTGCGGCTGACATGTCAGTTTCTCTTTATTGTCCTTTTTTTTTGTAGTGGGTTTGTGGAAGGTTTTTATTGCTTGATTCTTGCGGTGCACTTGTTCATGAAGTGAATCTCTGGGTCTGTAAATATTATGGGGAGGCTGTTCGAAGTTGGGGGTTTTTTAGTGTTAACAGAGATGAAGATGAGAGTACGAAATTGATCTTGAATTCTAGTCTCCAGATTAGTAATGTTAATGGGACCAATTCACTGATCCATATATATTTTCCATGAGCTGCTTAGGTTGCAGAAACAAAGGCACTCATTATTCATGCAATGTTAATATTGTGATAGTAGTTTTGCAAATGTAGTTGGTCTAGGTCTATTTAAGTTTCATACTTGGAAAGGACACAAACCACAATTTTTATAAGAAGTCCCAAGTACTGCATAGTAAAATGTTTATGTGAGCTTCAGAACAAAAGGTTGTTTAGCATCTAGTTCCTTTTTCTGGGTTGGAGAAATGTAGTATATTTAAACGTGGACAATTGTTGCTGCTGACACTTGATTATGCGTGCAATCAACTGCAGCTTCTGCTATCTTCATTTATAAAAGTTTGTTTTAATCTCTGCATTTGATATGAACTGCTGATCTTTGCTGAAGAGACAAGGTAATATGTTAGCAAAAAGTCTGGTAACATTTCGGCTGTTCTTGTATGCAAAGGGTGTGTTCAATTCTTTTACTTCATTAACTAAAAACACAAGGAACTAATAAACTGATTCTTGGTATCAGAATTAGTAGTGTGATTATGCTGCAGTATTTGCTTTATTTCAGAAATTTTTAATTACACTTTTTATATGCGCACACACAGGGACACATACATGCGTACCTACACGTACACTTTATACACACGCACTCTAGAACCCACCAATCCTAAAGACACCTTCCACTTCAGACTGTGCCCATGCAAGTGTCTTGTGGCCCAGAACTCCAGCAATCTCTGGAAAGCTTAGCTGCAGTGGTTTGAGGTAATATTTCCTCTTACTGTCTGCTTTTTTTCCAGTGGAAGTCACGGAATCACATAGGTATGTCAGCTGCTTCAATTTACAGTCTCCTATATTAACCTTAATCATTGATAAAGCTGCATTTGAAAGAACAGGTCAGTCTATAGACTGGTTTGAAGGACAACCACCAGCCTAGTACAGGTTTAGTAATCTCCAGTGAACATTTGGGGAAATAACACCAATCTTTTGCCGCCGTGTTCGTTAGACTCCATCTGTCAGAGAACTTAGATCTATTTCTCATCACTTATATTCCTTAAGAGCTACATCTCAGAACTGTGATTCGGGAAATAAGAGGGATCAATTAGCAGCTAGCTCAATTAAGTATACTTTTAAACTGCTTTGCCTTTCTATGGTTTGATTTCATTCAGGGACACAAAATTAATTATTTCTATAAATTGTGTCTCTATATAAAATGTACATTCTTTAGAATACTTTATGTTTTTACCAGACACATGGCATGGAAAAATAATCCCACAGTTTGGATTGCTATGAAAATAGATAGTTTCCTGAACACTTTTCCCCCGCATTTCTTCTGCTTTTCTTTCAGTGCTAATTAAATCTGAATATATTAGACCCTATTTTATTTTATAGCTCACTCTCTCCATTTTATTTGAATTTTCTTACAATTTTACTTGCATGAACCCTTCTGACAAAAATTAAAAGAAGCTGTGTGCATTGGGAATGATCCTAGGACTAACCAAACAATAAACCTTTTAGCAGTGAAGGAAAGACAGCCTGCTGAGATGCTGTTATGACATAGTTGACTCTGTAACTTCTTGTGTAAGAATTTCATGTTTATTTTCTAGAACTTAGGATAGGAGAAGTTCTGTTCCTAGCAAAATTATACCCTAGACAAAGTGTAAAGTTGTCATGTTAAACTGTCAACAATAGTATTTAAAGAGCTTACTTGAGAAAAAGTATTGTATGCCTAACGTTCTATGCTGTTTGTTTTACACAAGCCACTAGGGTAAATTTAGGGCTTTCTTAAAAGCAATAGACTTTGTTTATGCTAGAATGCTTTTTTGTTAGCAAACCTGCCATTTGTTTAAATGTCAATCAAATTGAAAGGAGTGTATGTATTGTTAGCAAAAAAAAAAATGTGGTAGCCACTTACAGTTGCATACTCAGATAAAATACAATTTAATATATTCTATTTGAGCTTCCAGTCTATAAGGATTCAGCTCTGCTAAAATTTGTGTCATAAAATCATCGCAACTGGGAAAAAGGTGAGAAATGCAAAATGTCTAGAATAATATTTAATTTGGATTCATGTTGTCTACACAGGAAGAAAGAAGAATAATGGAGGATGTAGCAGGTAATATTTTCTGTTCTTTAAATCAAAACTGTAAAAAGTACTACATGATTATACTTGATCTTGGTGTTCATTCTTTCTTACTAAGATTTGGAAAACATTAGTTAGAAGCAATTGTACCAGTAGCTAAATAATCAGTAATGTTTGATGCATTTGATTAAGGCAAGCAACTACATGTGGCTTTCCTGCTTGCCTAAGTAGCTGCTCAAGAGAATAGGGCAGGGGAAATAAATCTTGTCCTTTCCCTGACTGCAATGCAGATCTGGCTTTGGGAGCGGTTCGCCTCTCCGCACAGCTCGAGCACGTGGTCAGTGCTCAGCCAATGGCTAGCCTCACAGCTGGCACTGGATTCGTGTGGCTCCAAGAGCGCTTGCTGGCTGCCGAACACAACAATATCTCACTTGTTTCTCTAATGGAATTTGCGGATTCTTCAGACTGCGATTTATACCAAACATCATTTTAGCTGTTCATCTGTTGTGCACCGTAGCTTCCTTAACAATTCCTTTGCAACCGCAGTCACAGGCAGGATGTTTTACAAACACATAGATGATTCTTTTCCCGTGTTTTCCTAGCTGTGCTTAAGCTGCTAGAATTGTGCTTTCTGATGGCAATCTATGTTTGTAAATTATACTCCACTTTTAATTACTACATCCCCTCCTCCCAGCAAGTCAAATATTTCAAAATACAACAAACTTATTTTTTACATAATTATTTTTCTGGTCTGTCGCTGTTGAGAAATGTTTTATTCATTTTATAGCACATATCTGAGATTTTTCGATTAGCGTGACGCAAGAACATATGTGCAGTTCTTATGTATGCAGCATGAAATGTACATGAATAATATTATGTCTTTCAAAAGCTGCCAAAACAAATTTAAATTCCAGAGGATAATATCACATGTGCTAATATATGCCTTTGGAACATTAAGGTAGTTCTGTTTTTTAGAAAATTCATAGTGAATTTCATACAAGTTTGTTTGTTTTTTTCCTAACATAGAAATTTTGTCATTAGAAATAATTTCCAAATACAAAATATTATGCCCTAAAATATAACCAGTTGTCATTTAAACCGTTATCATAAACATTAGGATAGTTTTTGCTAAGTATTTTAAAATTCTTTCTCACTACATTTAAAATTATTTTACCAACCACTACCAGGAGTTCAGTGGGCAAGTAGAATAAAACTCTGCAGAGTATCAAGAACTATTGTTCTCATTGTGGCTGATTAAATCACTTAATTAGGAAAAATTTATTGAAACTGCTGGGAGAATATAGCCAAAGGTGAGGAAACTAGAGCTGATAGTTAGTAACCTCAAGTGTATGAATTGATGTATTCCCTGGGTTTAAAAATGCTCTGTAATGATAGAATATTTGCCACAGAAATGTCTGTGTATGCTTGTTTACCAAATATTCTAGGTCATGTGCAATACACACAGTTGGAAAATGCTGAGTAGTGGAAATATTTATAGCCATCTATAACCTGATGACAATTCTGCCTTCAGGACACACATGGTTTGAATTCATTTGCCATATAATTAGTAATTTTCTGTGTCTTAATGTGAGTATGGTAATATAAGCAGATAGATTATGCAAGAGAAGTCTTAATGTAAGGTCAACTAACTAATTCATAAAAATGTATTAATGCTTAAGGCTGTACCTTTGAAAGAAGTTACGTTGTGTAAATGGGAAGAAAAATCAGGTTTAAAGTGTTGCTGTTGTGCTTTTGGCAGTGAAGTATTTTTGGTGGAGTTCTCTCTGAAACCTACCAGTCCTTGTGAAACGTAACATAAAAACTGGTAACTTGTTAACGGTTGCAACCGTACCACCACTGTGCACTATCCTCTGCATTTAATACGTATTTCTTCAGTCTGCCTTATCCACGTTGCAGAGGGCTTGTACGTGGGTTGATTCTGTGTTGCAAAGGGGTTTCATGAGGCATCCAACAGTGTCCTGAAACATACGAAGAATTCTGAATACAAGCTTTAGCACGAGGAAATCAGATTCTTGTCCAATGTACTTTTCCTTGCTCTTTGTGCTGGCGTGGATGAACCTACAGCCTAAGCAGGACTATACAATTTGCAGTCTTTCTGGGTGCCATTTCGACAACTTACTAGTCAAAACATGCAAATAAATGAGCTTATTTCAGCAGGGCCAACTGAAGGAATATCACCCAGGACTCTTTGACTTCGCCATTTCTATGTTTAGTCAACCAAGAGGGCCGTACCATTTCCAATGCAAGCTGTAGTTGTACCACGGAAGCTCCAGTGATAACAATAGTTTCTTATAGTTTTGTGTCTTTCGGTCTACAAGATTTTATTTAAAAATCAAAACGGTGCTTGTAACATATAAATATAGAAAACATGCAACCGGCTCCTCCTGTAATTTAAAGCTGCCATTTTATCTAAGCAAGAGTTAACAGCTCTTTAAGTCATGTGCTAACTCTCTAGGACACCTGTTGCTTTTATTCACTCTCTCATGAAGTTAGCCTTGGGTTAACCGAGTTAGTTGTTTTTGTCTTCTGTTCTAGAGTCCTGTGCCCAAACAAAGCCCTGTCTTGCATGGGGTTTTTTTTGTGTAACATCTTCCCGAAAAGTTTTAGAAAGCAGACTGGTGCTATTACATAGCACATCCCAGTGGAATACTAGGACTCCTATGTCAGGCCTGGAGCAGCAAGACAGTATTCCAAGCTGACTGCTGGAAACCACAAATCTTCACCATTTTTGCAAAATTTGTAACAGGAACACAAAGAAGCCAGTCACAGAGTAATGGAGTATTAAATTATACATGACTGCAGCACTGATGAAACATCAGTCACCAGCCCAAAGCTCTTCCTTTTTCCATTCTGTTCATCTCGATGACAACAAGAAGGTTTTCTCATTTTGACCTTTTGATTAAATCTGTCAATATTAGTTTAAAAATCTGCCAACAGTCCATCTTCTTAACCCAAGTATTTTTGGTTTGTTTTTTTTTTTTTTTTGGCTTTGAAATACTTGTCTGAGATCCCATTCACATTCAAACACAAGCACTGATGTTTCCAAGTGGTTTACGTGCATTCTGGTCTTAGGATGCTGAGGAAATTGGTGGTACATATGCTGAAGAGTGTCTCTACATGCTTCACCCCATTATTAGGGTTTTACTTCAGTGCTGTTCCAATGAGAATTGCACATAATGTTTAGACCATTCCAGCATGACTTCTGCTGTAGCAAGCTTCTTCACTTTAACAAAAGCTACCTACTGGACCAAACTAACTGTTGCTGAAGGGTGATATTTTGGTATTGATGCAGTTTCTTTTGCAGTGTACGTGTCCCTGCTACAAGCTGCTAAGTACTATCTTAGCTTGGTAAGTGTCCCACAAACCTTCAGTGCCTCACAGCAGTGGCCACGTTCCTTTGTTGTCTGACTTATCTAAATAACCTGTCAGAACCCATATGCTTTACTGCTGGTTATGCCACTAGTACAGAAAATCTCCACAGACCTTGCCATGACTGTTTTCCACAGACCCTCCTGGACAGTGCTGCCCTCCCTAGAGCTCTGTTCTTGAATCTGCTGGGGACCGTATAGGAAATTTGCTACGCAACACTGTAGGACTGCCACCTTGTTACTTCTAAATTACAACAGGCCACGGGTGTGGTTGGATGAGTTGGGAAGAGGACTAATACAGAGTTATTTCTTTGTTGTGACAATCAGCTCTGCTTTAACCATTCTGAAATGAACTGGGTTATGCATACATGCAAAATAATGGGTATTTAGAAAAATTCAAGTAATACAGAATTGATAATTTTTACTTCCTGGGAAGTACAAATAAATCTACCTCTTCCTTACAAAACCCCACAATACGTTGCTTTCATAGTGCTGAATATGACTACTTTGTTTTGGCTTGGCTTTTACTGCTGGCAGATTTACTGCGATTTCAGCTATGGTAATTGAGGATGTTTTCCTGCATCCTGTGACTTAACATGCCGGATTATGAATTGAAGCAGCTGATGTGTAGGCCCACATCCCCCTCTCCTTATTGTTTTCTGAAGATGGTAACTTCCAGCAGGGGAGGTACCAAACACCAGGCAGTATGCAAAGGGCTTACATCTCTGCAGCTGTTGGCTCCTTTCTGTTGTGGTGCCACATGTTGTTATTAGTAATTTGTGACATTCATCAAAAGTGGAAAGCGTGTACGGTTCTGCTTTTTTGTAGTGTATTTACTATCATTGTGGTTAAGCTGAATGTTGAAGTATTAATGCAGTTTGTTTTATTCCTTTGGCAATACTGCCCTACCAATTACTGCTTAACAGGGAGACTTTGCTCAGGAAAAAACAATCGCGAGGCACAGCAATGGGATCAGCTAACAAAGAGAAAGAATACCTTAATGGGTTGGAAGTTGGTTTGCTTCTTGCTTTGTTGTTTTATTTTAGTTTTCTGTTGTTCTTAAAAATGACATCTATAGAAAAGAAAAACTATATAAGAAAGAAGAGGAGATTATAGGAACAAATAAGCCACTTTGTATTCTTTCCATGTAAATAGTTTGGTGCATTTCAGTCTCTGGACATTTCTGTGATTGCATTTACTGATAACGTAACTGGTACTAATTCAGCTGGAATTAGTGTCAACAGAATAAACACCTGAGTCCATACAGGGTTTGCTCAAATGTGTTTTTGTGATAGGCTAAAAGATTCCTGCCAAAGCTTGCCTCCATTACATTAGAAATATATCATAGCTCACTGAATTCGGATTCTGTACTGCATTTTTCCGACAGTGTGGAGTTGTTTCCCAGGTTTGCTTTCTATCTCTCCGTAGATACTGTCATTTATTTTTGTTCATGAGTAATCTGCAGCCTTGTTTTTTTATAGTTTCCCTTTATTTTGAATTTTTGATGGCATATTCCATTTTTGTTACTATCATCTGTTTAAAAAATATGTTGTAAAAATATTTAAGTTAATTATAATTTAATTGTTATATTTACAATTTGTATTTTTCTTTAGTCTTTGCTTTTCATTTTAAAATAAGATGGCTGGTATGGCACAACAATTTAATTATATGTTAATAAGTAATGATTATAATAAATACTTTATATTCGCAATGCCACATTAGTACTTTACTGTGCAAATTTTATAATTTCACACAGGTTTCTAATTCTTGCACAGAATTACATGCAGTTAGTAAAGGAGCCGCAAAACTGATGGGATGACCAGGATCCAGATTTTTCCTGAGTGATGGTTCTAAATTTTTCATTTTTGTAATTGTGATTTAATAGTTCTGTTGCAAGGTAAAATATGTTGAGCCATACATTCAATCCTATTTGTTGAAATAATCCATTCAAAATATTAATAATAGCTAATGTTAGGCATTTCTTTTGATATTCCATTCCTGAATCCTGTAATGCTTCTCTTCATTTTAATTGTGTTTAAACGAAATGGCAAACTTAAATGCCAATTGAAAGAATACAGTTTGCCTTTTCCTGATAGGTGTGGTAGTTTATGATGGCTTAATATTTGTGTACATCTCCTTATACAAGTAACTGAGTAAATAGATTAAGCAGTGTAAGATTTTAACTCTCGTATGTTTTGGCAAACCACGAGTGAGGTAGCTTTATGCTATACTGGACCTTTTATTTATTTCTTTGGGAAGAAGCAGGATTTGGGATACCAAACTTGAATCCCTGTTCCAACGAAAGACATCAAATACTTTTGGTGCCCTTTCTTATTATATGAAAAATAGTATTATCTGAAAGAATTCCGGTTTCCTGGCTATGAACTCTTCGAGTTTGTAATATTAATGCTCCCTCCAAAGAAAATTTGTGGTTGGTTAGAGATGAAATTGTAATACAGACCTCCTATTAGACTTCTATATATAACAGCCTTGAAAAAAAGATTGCAAAATTCCTAAGAAGTGGGTGAACTTACCTTGAAAGTGTTAAGTTAAAAACAATGCATTTGTCAAATAAACCTCAGATGGTGACATATACATTTGTTTTATCTTAAAACAGCTTTGTATACAATTTGAAGGAGTGAAAATTATTGGTATTGCGAAGCCTGGTCTAGCTTTGTGAGTGACTCTTTTTTTTTTAACTTTTCTGCCATTCCACATATAAATACTGAGAAGCTTGGCATAAAGAATGCAGCCTGGGGCATACCCCATAAAACTTACAATGCAATTAAATAAGCAATTTCTACTGGAAATAAAATGGGCATGTTGGGTAGAATATGAATTAAACCAAGCAAGAACAGAGTCAGACAAGCTTTTGTAGTATTCCAGGCTCTCGGAAGAACCCCCAGCATCAGCAGCACCAAGTGCAGCTGACAGGTCAAGGCCGATCAGTAAAGAAAGATAACTGCAGTTTGCAATGAAAAGCAGGTCATTCCAAATTTTGATTCATGTAGTATTGGTGCTGTGGTGTCCACTCAAGTGGGTCAGCAAAATAAAGACAGATAGCAGTGGATTAATGCTAACATTTATTAAAAACATGTGTGACCACCAGGTCAAGAGAGGTGATCCTGCCCTCTGATCTGCTCTTGTGAGACCTCACCTGGACTACTGTGTCTGTTCTGGGGCCTGCAATACAAGAAGGGCATGGGACTGTTGGAGTGAGTCCAGAGGAAGGCCCCAACGATTATCAGAGGTCTGGATCCCTCTGAAGAAACAAATAAGCTCTCTTACTTGTTCTTAACTGTTCTAAGATAAATTTGAGAAATATTTGTAGACATACTGGCCAGTGTGGGGTGAAAAACAAAACACAAAATGTCTGTATCAGTAAAGGATAAATTTCACTAGCAAACATGAAGCTGCTCCAAGAGATTTAAAACACAAAAAGAACTTGATCTAGATGGGTTCCTTTCTTTGCAGTCTTTGATTTGTTTGTTTTCTTTTGGAATGCAAAATTTGTGCGTACCATTTGAACGTGTATTGTAATGGTGTTCATTAACACAAGTCCTTCCACGCGTAGTCTTCCAAATCAATCTCCTAGTTAGTCAGTTGTGTCCTTTTTGACAACAGCATTTTGATGACATCTGCATAATCTCCGCAGTAAGGATGAGTGGGAGCTGCTTTTTGTTCTGCTGTTCAGCTGCATGGAAAGGCAGCAGTAAGGCACCTTGAAGACTATCCTCACACAGGAACTGGAGTGTGCAAGTGGCAGAATCTAGCTGGTCTAGAAAACACCTGGAGATGTAGATGAGGTTCACTATTTCTCTGTTAGGTAGGACAAAAATAGCACTATAACATCATATATACAGGAGATAATATTTTCAGAGTAAGAATTAGAATGCTTTTTCACCTACATAGCTGATTGTGTACGTTATTCTGCAATCCTTTTTGTTTTAGTAAGGGAGAGACCTATCAGCTAGATATTTCATGAACCAGCTGCAGACATGGTGACATGCAAGGGACTGTTGTTCAAAGTGTACATTATCTTCTCTCTGTGGAAGACTGCAAGAAAGCATATGTGTAACTATGAGCTATACCATTTAATGGTGCCAAGGCCAAAAGTCAGGGTTCTCTTGATGTCACTGCTCTTACGGATACTATCCCATCTTTCAGAGTGACTTTGGGTGGACAGCTGCAGTGAACCAGCCACATAATATGAGAAAGCTTTCATTTCTTTTTAGGGAGGATCTTCTTACGTTATGTGGCAGTGTTTCTTCTGTTCAGAGCACAGCTACCAGACTGGCCATAAATATAATGCATTTGTAAATTAACAGTGCTCTGTTACTGGCATGATGTGAACATTTATGGTTTTATTTGCCCAACCTGTAAATACATAGACAGTTGGCAAAAGTTGCCTGAATTTTCATTTGGTCTCTTTCTGACACTGATCAGTAGATGACTAGCTTGGAACTCCCCTGCTTTGAACTTCACGTATCGAGATATGTGGATGATGTGCCAATGCGTGTGTTGGGTCATCTTATAGTCACTAGTCTGAAGGAATTAGAGCAGAACATGGCAGTGAAGTCTATTGCGATGTCAGTCCCACTGCAGTCAGAGAATGGAAAATTAGTTCCTGCCTCTTAGGGCATCTGTTTCCAGCCAGCAGACAATGCAAGCAGCAGGCTCTAATGAGAAAAGGGGAACCCAGTGAAGGAGACAGACTGTGAAATTTATTAGCTGGTGCAATAAAGCTGTTTCTTTGGGAATGAACCTGCGGTGCCCTCTGAGTTTAGTTGTGATAAAAAGCCCAGTAAGGGAAGCAGTTTATTGGGGTTCATCCTCTTCATAACCCAAGATATTGACCTCTGTGTTCTCCCAGTCAGTAGCAAAAATATCAAACTCTCCCATCTCTGCACAGTGCAGTTTATTTTCATCAAATAAAACCAGCCCTCGTGTCTGTTAACTATTATCCATGCCCGTTTGCAGGATGTATCTTTCCAGTCATCACTGAGGATATTGCTTTCAGTCTCATTTTAGTTTATAGCTGCAAAATATTTCTCATGTGCGTAGAATAATTGTTTTCAGTTAAAAATTAGGTAGCTGGCTTGTTAATTAGTGAGCTAGAAACGAGACATCAGTACATGTTTAAAGCTGGGGTGCCAGCTAGTGGTGAGACATGATAGACAGCCACTCGAGCTTGACATTGAGGAGTGTCTTAAGTATGTTTTTCTTTGCGTCGTGCTAAGGTGGCACTTTTTTCAGTTACTGCTACCTTGTGACAAAGAAAGGCAAAGCATCTGCTAGAGTTTTGCAGTCAGATTTTAATTGGTGCTGTTTATTGAAAACCTTCCCGCCATTGTTGACGGACTAATCGCATCATTCATCAGGCCATTTGCCAGTGAAGTCTTTTGGTCCTTGGTTCCCTACGTGGGAACACCAGTTCCTATGCATTCTGAACCTGTAGGAGCTCTTTTACTTTTCCAGAAAACTGAATTCCTTAAAAAATAGAGTGGATTTCAGTTGTGAGCAGCAAAAAGATGCTTAGACCATTTCTTCATTTGATTTACTTGTAAACACTGAGGAGAGCTCCTATGTGGCCAACACGGGGTAAAACTCTGAATTTGTTATATTTGCTTGTAACTAATGTGCCATTCTAAGATCAAAGTCCTGTATTTTATTAAGATGCAAGGAAAATTCAAACAATTAATTGTTTGCACGCACTGTCTGTATTCAAATAAGTTCACATCAGCAAACAAAGCAACCCTTAAGAATATTTTGAAAGAAATGTGAAAAACAATGAACTTTTTGGTATTTTTTGAACAGAGTCATTGACAGGTCATCTTTTGTAGTTTAATTAAGCAATAACTGATCTCAGTGAGGTTGTGGAAAGCTCTTGAATACCAATAAATAAAACCGTAAGATGAAGCATTTCTTTCATTAAATAGTAGGAGCTGTTTATAACTCTATTACTTACTGCTAAAATCAATTATTATTACTAATACTCTGTAAGTAATTTATAATGGAAGGCACACTGAAGGTTGTAAAGAAGAACTTTTCCTTTTAAATGTCAGATGTAGCCATGAAGGTCAGCTATTGTGAATAAGGACACCTCAGATGAACACACTTGTAATAATATTTGTGAAGATAGATCTGTGTTAGTGACAGCTGCAGGCAGTGAGCAGAGCTGCTGGTCTTACTTCCAGTCTATTGCGTATGACTACAGGGGTGTTTCTAAACCAAGGGAGTAAAGAAAATGGAATGATACTTGGGCTAAGATTTAATCAACTCATTTAGACACACAAGAAATGTATTTTAAAAAGATGCTTGAAATATTAATCTTGGCAAGAAATAGTCTCCTGTTACCAAAATAAGTGACATTCCAGTGCCCATGAAAGAAATTAAAGGGCCCATGGTGCATGTTTGTTTCTGTGCATGTAACTGCTTGAGGTAAGCTGTCATACTTTGATCAAACAGTCCCTCTCGGTCCACTCTCCACAGACTGTGTGTGACAGAGGTGCACTTTCTGGTTTTTTTCATGCACTGTTACAGCTCATTGCTTTAATGTAATACTACAGGTAACAGTTGAGTAAAAAAGCTCTATTTGTCTTAAAGTATTAAAATGCAAGTATGAATCTGAACTTGTTTCATTTAAATCTGGGTTTTATAAAATGTCTTTTACTCTCTCAAAATGTATTACTTGGATGATTTGGAATATTCGGCAAATTGGTGGTCTCTTGACATGTACATAACTGTTGATTCAGTAAGTTATTAGTTTTTCAGTGAAGCTATCATGTGTAGACCAGTCACAAAAGTCATAGAAAATAAGGTACACACTTTGAATTTGAGACCAACAAATTACATCTTCAGTTTTCTCTGATGTGCTTTAAATTCAACAACTGTTCATAAATGTTGGTTGCAACTAAAACACTATGTTTGTGCTGTAATTTTCTGTTATGTTTTAGATTAAACTTTATTTTATTTTATTGGAACACCACTGTCATTGAAAAAAAATGCTGCTTATTCAGACAAATGACTATAATGCTGTCAGGACTGAGGTTAAATTGCCAAAGTATTTTACTTCCAAACAAGATATTGTGGGATTCGGTGATCTAAACATAGCAACCTGTATTTACTATGTTGGAACATCCATTTGGATTGGTAGTCCTTTAGCTATCATTCTGTTATACAAAAATGTTCTTAAAAAAAACATTTGTGAAGGTATTTTTGACTTTATTTTTCATGGAAAGCTCTGTGACAAAAATCTCCACCAAACCCACTTTGTTATTAACAAAGATCTTCCACATTTGAGTACCCATTGACAGTGTTTTCTTGCCTTCTGTGGGAATGATGTCACTTGAGCCTTCCACAGAGCTCAGTGTCAGAAGGTGCAGTGGCCCAGTATAGGACTTGGCCGCATCTGTCAGGAAACTGCTACAGATGGTTCAAGTCTTTAGCTGATAGAACTCTTAGCAGATCTCTTCCAAGAGTGTTGGGCACTCACTTGGGCTAAATACTGAGCTTACCTCCTGCTCAGCGCCACTACGTTTCCAGCAGACTAAGATCCTTAACAGTTTCTGTTGGACCATAGGTACTTGAATATAACCAATCTTCAACTCTGTTTTATACAATTTGCAAATGTAAAAAATTAAATACTGCTTGCACCATTGCAGGTCCACCCAAGCAGTGTCTCAAGCATATCTTTGAAAGATCAACTATATCTGATGCTAATATGTCTTGTCGCCATGACGATACAATGGCCGTGATGCAATGGACTTAGTGCATTTCTAGTATATTATAATTTGTATCCGTTAAGCCTTTATTTGAGTCTAATCTTTCTATTGTTATCTGTGTGTTATCTAATTTCTCGTCTTACCTCTCTTGTTACCTGGTGTTTCTAACCAAGCTGGTACGTGTTTATGTCGGAGCTGTCAGTGAGAGCAGGTGTTTTCCTCGGGTACCTTCTGAAGCAGGGCCAGCAGAGGGAGCAAAGGGAGCGTATACGCGTTGGGGTTCTAGAACGCTTGAGGACTTGGGGTACTTCTTCCCCCACGGTTTTGGAAGTACATGTGTACATTTTCATAAATGTGGTTAGTATATATATGATAAGGTAGCCAAATGTTTGTGTTCCAGAAGTGCAGTAGCTGTGGAGAAATGCTGAACTGCCTGTTATTTTACAATTACAAAATTAGTTTTGATTTTGCAAATACCTGCATGCATCAATTTCTGTGCTGGCAGTAATTCTTTGGGTGGAGGTCTTCTGGACCCTGGAGAAGATTCTTGCCGTGCAAAATCTCTTTCTATTGTATCACAGAATACACTGTCTTTAGGAAAGCCACAACATGAATTTAAGGGCAGGTTAAAATGACATCACACGTTTGCAAGGTCAAGCCCTTAATAAATCTTTGTGCACACTGCATGCAGTTCACCTGTGTGAAATAGGCTTGAAGAGACTGTTCTGGTTTTACCTGATACTTGGAGATATATTTCGGTTGTACACTAGGCAAAACTGTTTTCAGTTACATCTAAATGCATAGAGTATTAGAAAGCAAAATTACCCAGAATCATTCTCATGGTCGTTATGCCTTGGGCCTGCTCTCAAGGTTAACAGGAATTTTACACGAGGAAGTATCATGCCAGAAGGCTGGGTTTTGTACAATCTTGTGTGTTTAAACAATATTGCATATTAAGTGTTACTAAGTAAGTGATGTTGTTTCTGCCATGATTTAAACTTTATTTAAATGCATTTTATTGTATTTAGCATTATTACACTATGTGCTTAGTTAAGCCAGGCAGAGTTGATTATCATTAAAGTATTATTTATTTCTATTTTATTAAGCCCCTTTTTACATTCATGTTACAGGTTAATTTATACTTTTATTTCATGCACTACTTGGCTTTACTGATTAATATGCCCCATGGCATTCAATAAAGCCAGGCAGTGGAGGAAATAAGAGTGGTATTAATTTCTAACATTGCTATAAATTTGCCTTAATAAAATGAGCTCAATAACACTGCAGTAGTAATACAATGGATGCTCCCAAACTGTTAGCAAAGACACAACTGAAAGAGCACTTTCCCCCCCCCCAGAATCTAAGAAATGCTGTGCTGTCTTTCTACCAGTGTTCAGATTTGACTACCTGTGATAACATTGAGTGCTCTTACACTGTATTTTAAAAAGTGGTATGTATTTTCAAAAAAGAGTTACTATTTTACCTAGTCCATCAGTTCAATCTGTTGCAGATAAATCCTCTGGAGACTTTCAAATGCCTTGTGGATTTTCATGGCTGCTGTTACTTAACAGGCTGCCTAAAACCAGGTTTTAAAATATCAAAGAGAAAAAAACTGCAGGAGTGTATAGGAAAACAGCAAACAAGAGAAATTAGAATAATGGATTTTCTTTTTAGCAGAAAGAAACACAAGATTGGTGAGTGCTAGTTTTTAAGTCTAAAAACTAGTAACGAGTTTTATTATTCATTTTGTAAACTGGTTTTTTGTCGTTGTAGCATGACATTCGTAAGTAACCTAAGCTATATGAAAGCTCCCCGTGACAGACTTTTTACTCTTGCCTTTCTTGCTCAAACGCCTATTGACGTCACTGAAAATGTTGCTCGGTAAGTGGGTTTTGCATACGGCTGTTATTTGACCTCAGTGCGCAACGAAAGCATGATCAAGAAAGTCAGTATGCAAAAGTCTGAATAAAACCGTAGCCCAGAAGGACTGCAAAATCCTCAGAGCTTGATCCTGGAAGGTGCATGGAGAAGCCATTAATTGCTCCTGAAGCCAGTGGGATGTGAGCCTTCTCTGCACTTTGCTTGGTCAGACCTTAATAAATCACTCGACACATTTTGCAGGGATCACCTATGGGGTGAAAGGCAGCAAATGTTTAAAAGGATTAATATAAACATTATATATCAAATGAAACTTATTTTTACATTCAGGCAGCTATGAAAATAATACTGTCATTGTGATAAGTGTATTGGTTTGTTAAAATTGGATGGTCAGCAGACTACTATCATTTAATGTTTCTAAGTAAATGCACTTATATAACATTTACATAGTGCATAGGCTGAGAATCTACCAGCACAGATTAAAATTAAAATTTTAGGCTTTTTGTAATGGCCTTTCCTTAATGTTTTCTAAATAGGAACAAACTGTGTAAAATGGCCTTGTTTAGTATAAAACTCACGATGTCCAGACATACTCTTTAATTTGCTTATATGGTGCTGGTATGTTAATTATGTCAAATAACATTGTTTAAGCACTCTGTAACCTTTTAGTTAGAGATTCAGTGAAGTTGAGAATGGAAATGATCTCCTCACATGTGCAGGGCAGAGCCGGTTCAGGTCTGTGCCCTACATGTGCAATACGTGGTATTTTACCTGGGCTAGTCCTCTTGCAGGGTTCCATTTTGTCAAATGCTGTCTCAGAAGAGTATTTCGTTTCTAATGGAAAAATTAATATCTTCCTCTATCAATCTATAAAGAAGGTATTAGTCAGTAATAGAAATGATGACATTCACACTCACGTTAGATTCAGCATTTTAAATGGCAATATACTTTGGGGAAAATTTGCCAACTGGAGAGCTGATTCTAGAACTGTTCTTGGTGGAATGCTCTTCTCTATGCCCCAAATCAGGGCATATATAAAAAAGTAGGTTAGATAAATATAGACCATAAGGTTTTTTGGCAGTTTAGTTTGACAGGAGTGCTGGAAGTGTGTACCACACATGAATGTTGGTGATCTGTGCAGGCACGTAATGCTTTCCATCTTTCACTGACAATGGCAGAAATTTGGGTTCCTCGCTGGCGCTCTGATTAAAGCATTTGGGTGCGTGTAAAAGAGTCTCAAAACATTTTATTTCAGCAGCATATCTGTTTCTAAAGGAAAATTCCCCAGCGTAATTCGGAGTGTTTAACCGCTCAGTGTAAAACGATGTGCCTGTTTTCTTCTTGTATCCTTACAGCCAAGCAGAATAAGCTGCAGCGCTTGCAAAACATAAAACTGTGTTTGGGCTATGAGGCATAATAGCAGCAATTAAACTCAAAAGGGTCTCTTTGGTGAACAGTGTGAGGGCCAGGGGCAGTGTCAAATGTCTTCTCATCAGCCTGGGTGCTGCAAGCAAGGCACAAAGGGTTAAGGCAATGTCTGTTCCTTTGAGAGATTTCTGAAATGCAGTCCATTTTAAAGGAATGTCTATAAATTAAAATATCAAGTGGATGATGGAGGAATTCCCCTCCCTACCACTCTCACTGTCCTTCACGCAGATGTTATTTTGAAATAAGATTATTTGCTTGTGTTTCACCTTTTTTCCCCCCGAATGTTTGAATAGGGATAAAACTCTTTGCTGTCTTTTGTTCTTTCTTTGTTGTTTTGTTTCGGGTTTTTTTTCCCCAGTGCATACGTAGTTCACCCCTGCTTTTAGAGAATGTATAAAATTCTCTGCTTTTTATAGAAGGAAATATGTGCTGATTTTCTATTCTGCCCCTCTACAAGATGTTTCTCCTCTTTCAATGTATTTTTATGGAATTAAAAGGAGTTGCCTTTATTTATAGGCTGGCAATAAACATAACTTATTTTTACACACTCTTCTTTACAGCACAATTCTGGAAGAGGAACTGTGGTCTAAACGTTCAGTTCTGTATTTCCAACCATGCTTTAAACTAACTTTCGCTTCAGAAAGATCTTTTTTAAGGTGTCGTTTTCTGGGAACTACAGCAAAAAATTCGTAGTGTAGCCAAATCGTTGCCTGTATGGGCAAGTGTAAACTGAACACAAGGAACAGCCAACCTGCTCTCACTGCCATCGTTAAAAGCATTTTCTGGACATCGGAGGCAGAAAGAAGTGTAATAACACAGAACAGTGAGCGTCGTGCGTTCGGTGTAGGGCATTCAAAGCCTTGAGCTACCGTGCTGCTGCTGTCTTTAGGACTGCGAGCGCCGTCCGAGCTCAGGTCTCCGCGCCAGCAGCCCCGTAAGGGTGCAGACCGCCCCGCAGGCACCGCCTGCTGCCTCTGGAGCCGTCGCTGCGGGAGGGTCTTCCCGCCTCGGCAGCACCGGAAGTGCGCGGCGGAGGCCGGGCCCTGCCCTCCGCGCCACGGCCGCGCTCCGCCACGGGCGCTGTGCGCAGCCGCGGTGCTGGGTGTCTGACGCCTGCGGCGGAATTAGCGTGTCGCTCTGCGGTTCTTGTGACAAGCGCGTTATGGGATGGCTGTGCTGTCCTTACAGCCTGTCTTGGGGCCTTCGAAACAGTTTTGCTGCAAATAGTCGCCAAATCAGTAAACAGAAACTGGCAAGTGGAGTTGGGGGTCTGTGTGCCAGATTGGCGTGTAGTCGTCATTCCTATCCTTACTTGCTCTCAAACTGCTTACAAACCAGTTTGAAAGGCAGAGGTGGAGAAATGTCTTCCCCTATAAACTGCTGGAACGTGCCCGAATTGATGGATTTTGTATGGACAGTAATTGTAAGTGCAATCGGGAGCACACTGGATGTAGGTATGACTTGAGGAACATTCGCCTCTGTCTGGAGCGTACGGACACGCCTTCCTCATGCTTGGGCTGAGGGTGCAGGTATAAAAAGGTGAACCCGACTTTTTTTGCCCATGAGACTATCCTTGCCTTCTTATATGGTTGCTATAATTGTGGTGATGATAATAATAATAATGCTAACAACAGCCCACATGAAGAAAAGAGCAGACAAAAGGACTTCCTTCTGGACATCTCACCCAACCCATATAACCCACAGGATTAAACTTCCTCTTTAAAATTCAAGTGGAAACACACATTTCTTTTTCTCTTACCTTTCAATCAGCAGTTTGCCAAAAGCCCATCCTATAGTCTCTTGCGCAAGAGTTTGTTTCGAGGATCCTTAGAAAGCGTACGTGTTTGCAGCGGTTCAGCTCAGGTGCAGGTTCCCACTCTAACTGAAAGATGAAATTGCACAGGTATGGGCTTTAAAAATCAGTGGGTCTCATTGTGTTTGGTCTTCCTAAGATTGTTGCTGGGTAACCATACCATTTGTTTGAGTTTAATTAATTTAATTAATCACCTTTTTGTGAAATGGATAACTGACATGCATATGATGTATGTATGCCTTTATGCATGTATAAAAATAGATAGTGGCCAAGGAGCATGGGGAGGTTATCAACAGAAGGTTGGTACTCTCAGAGTGGTGATTTATAGACAGTGGTACAAGAGGTCTTACCAAATGGCTGAACTCAAGGCATCTGAGACAGTGTGACCGGTTTGTGTCAAGTGTAAATCTATTTGTACTATGGTCCCAAACCTTTTTCCTAAAATCCACCAATTTTTGTTTGGATCTTCAGTTCCTGTTATAGTCCTGCACAGTAAATTTAATTAGTGAATTTAGGGAGAATACGAGGTTTTGTGGTTTCAGAATTCCATCTGAGGAGTGCATCTGAAAATACTCTCTTTTCCATGGTTATTTTTATCCTGTTCTTTGCTAGAGAAAATATGTAGGAAAAATGTCTTTCTAAATGTGTTCCAAACTATAATAGTTGTTACAAAGTGGGGGCTTTCTTTTTTAAACTTTGGAGTATGTGCTTCCAAATGGCAGTGTTTTTCTTCTGGCATTTGTTACTTGGAAAAAAAGATGGGAATGACTGAAGGAAAAGATGAGAAGGAATAGGTTACAAAGAGAGTAACTCCCTGAGAGCAGTACACTTTTCACCTCTGGGTGCCACTGTTCAACTGTTTCTTGTGCAGTGACCATCTGCTTAGAAGTCCAGCTCTTATTGGAAAAATATTTCCTGAAAACACTGTTAAAGAGATACTGCCTATATCTCTGGATAATCAAGAAACAAGTTTCTCATGTGTGTATATCAATTATGCAGTGTTCTGATACACTATCTACATACGGAACATAGAAGCAGTAAACAGACCACATTTGTTCAGTTTAATGGGTAAAGTAGTCTGATGGTTCATTGTTAAGTTTTCTTCACTCTCTAGTTAGAAGTTTAGATCTGAGTCTCCTTTTCCCTCCGTATGAACGAGCACTAGCACGGATTTATTAAGTGCTTGAATTTACTGTAAGATTCAGTTAGTTTAACAAGTTTTACAATGTCAACAATCATTTGCTTTGTTGCCCACAACCTACTTAATTAAAAAAATCTATTGACTGATACTATATTTTTTCAACTGCTGTGGAACTGTTAATATTCAGTGCAAAATTAATTGCAGTCTGTGTATCCAGCTGCTCCACCAGAATAATTATCTTGTGACTATTTATTCTAGAAACTCAGTCAGAACAACTGTAAACAACTCTTGCTAAATGACTCTACACTTCTTCTCTGAACTGTATTATGATTTTAATTCTACTCCAATAGAAATCATCACTGAATGAATTCCAGTGTGCAATTTAACTCCTTCATTACTACAAGGCTGAGTTTTGGGCAGCATTTTCAAAATAATTACCATACTTGTCATAAAGACAGGTATCCTTTCTAACCCCTGCACTGTACGAAGTATGGCTTGCTGTCAGTGAAAGTAAACAAGCCTTTTCATATCTGCGTGTAGACAATGGAAATTTCCATGATACCCTTGTAAACAGTCATGGGCTGTCTTTATTTCTGATCCAATAGTTCTATATGTGTTCTGTGTGTGCATTTGTTCAAAGTGGTAGAGAAAAAATTCAGACTAAAACATCTGTTAAAAATTATTCTCAGCGTCCCAGATCTGTGAATTTTTTCTATCTAGTTTCATTGGAAAATCCCAAATAAATAGAGCACTTCAAAATGAAATAATTTAACTTTATCCTGGGAACATGCAGTTCAGGTTTTGGAAGGGGAAATGTGTAATAAAATGCTGCTTAAATGAAACTGGTAAAGCTGTAAAATACGTAAGTGGAAACTCTGAGGAAACTGGCAATGAGAAACTGGAAATCAAGCAGTAATTTAAGTTTCACACAACTACCCTTTGCATGTGTGAGTACAAAGGAGACTAGGCACAAATATGAGTCAGAGCTCTCCTCTCAGGAACTGAATGGACAGAGATTCCCAACATCTGTTTCCTTAACTATCACCCAGAGGATACTGCTGGCAAATCACAGAGAGTAAAAATAGAATCAGAAAGCTAGCTCAAAACAAATTAGATACTGCATTTTGCAGTATTTCACAGTATTCAGTGTATCCAGGTCAGCTTTCGTCTGTGTTCAAATTGGATGTGCAGGATTATGTTCGCTTCTAAACACAATGTTATTAAAATAACAAATATGGATAATGAGGATGTCCTTGGAGCAGCCCACTAAATTTGATGCCTATTTGGGAGTTTTCTCTTGCTCATATTTTAATGAATGCATCAACTTCGTAGTTGTGGAGCAAGATGTCCAAACCCTTTGTTAGGGGATTCTTTGGAAGTGAGTGGGCCTGCTTTGGGCTGAATCAACTCCAGTCCAGCCTAAAGACTACAAGTAGAAGAGTGAGTTTATACATATAAATAAACTTAGGGGCCTCACTGATCTGTGCATCAGAGGATCCTGACGTAATGACACTTTGCCTTGAAGGACTCTAGTGAAGTTTGGTTAATGTGAGTTCTTAACTTGGAAGACACAGGTCAACCAACTTATCAACCATAAGTGTTCTGAATTTATACTTGAACTTCAAATATTTAAAATTATATTTTACCCATTTATTAAAGTTATGATGTTTAAAAAAAAGTCATAACCAATGGAGATTCAATGTGTCTTCAACATGTCCTGTTGTCTGTAAATATTCTTGTTGTTAGTCATGTGAATATAAACTAACTCTGGAACTTCAGAAGATAAATCCATCCTTTTATTTTAGGAATAAACTTATTTATTTGCAGATAAGGCAAGGAAAGTTAGCAATATTTATCAGAATATTAGGGAAGCTCATTATTATAGTAGCAGTAGCCCTAAAAATTCTGGTGTTTGATAAAAGGTGACAAACGAGAGCAATAATATATGCTATGAATACTAAGAGTGAACCACTGTTGATTAAAGTCTCCCGGCATCTTCTATTACTGTTATCTAGAGAGAATTTGATTTAAATCAGTATCACAAATGATGCAGTAGTAAATTTGCAATGGAGGTGTTCAAGAGTATTTAAACTATGTGAATCTAAATTTTAAATTAAACTTTCTAATACTTAGAATTCTAGAAAAAAATATTCTTGTGGAGTTCTGAATCTGGCAAACATATAAATGTGACCCTCATCTAAACCAAAGTATCTGCTTTTTGTAAGTCTTTTCATCTTTGCTCTATAGTGCCTTTAGTCCAGTGTCCATGTTTTCTGACGGATCACAGTTACCTTTCTAAGGCAGTTTTCTTTCTGGACATTTATGTAGTTTAGAATCCTGACCTTAAGAGTGCACTTTTTTTGTATTAAGTATTTGCTTAATAGTAGTCAGGTTTCCACAGCACTGTGTTCTTATGCTACGTGCCATGATGTAAACATTAGCACTGACACAGAGATCTTCCTTCTAAAGAATTTGTGAATTGACTAGTAAAATGAGTAGTCGTAGCCAACATGCCCTGTGGCTTTACGAAGTATCATATTGAGTAACGAGCATATTGAACAGGAAAACATAACTGAAGAATCCTGCCTGACAAACCTGGTGGCCTTTTGCTGATGACACAAAGCTGGGAGCTGTGGCTGACACCCCTGCAGACTGTGCTGCCATTCAGCGAGACCTGGACAGGCTGGAGAGCTGGGCTGAGAACAATCTAATGAGGGTAAGTGTAGAGTCTTGCATCTGGGCAAGAACAACCCCAGGTACCAGTATAGGCTGGGAGCTGACCTGTTGGAGAATAGTTTGGGAGAAAGGGAGCTGAGGGTCATGGTGGCCAGCAGGATGACCATGAGCCAGCAATGTGCTCTCGTGGCCAAGAGGGCCAACAGCATCCTGGGGTGGATCAGAATGGGGGTGGTTAGCAGATCAAGAGAGGTTCTTCTCCCCCTCTACTCTGCCCTGGTGAGACCACACCTGGAATATTGTGTCCAGTTGTGGGCTCCNCTGTGTGACTTGGTCTAGGTGATCCTGCTGTGTCGGGGGATTGGACTAGATGATCTTTCCAATCCATAGTGATTCTATGATTCTATGAACAGACCACAACATTAATGGATGAGGGAGCGAGCAACTGACGTCATTTACCTGGACATGAGCAAAGCCTTTGACACTGTCCCGCACCACATTCTGGTCTCCAAGTTGGTGTAACACGGGTTTGATGGGTGGACCACTAGATGGGTAAGGAACTGGCTTGATGGCTGCACCCAAAGAGTGGCTGTCGATGGATCCATGTCCAAGTGGAGGCCACTGACAAGTGGAGTCCCTCAGGGATCAGTCCTGGGACCAGTGTTGTTCAACGTCTTTGTTGGTGACATGGACAAAGGGATTGAATGCACCCTCAGCAGGTTTGCTGATGACACCAAGCTGTGTGGTGCAGCAGACTGCATGAGGAGAAGTGTGGCCAGCAGGTCAAGGGAGGTGATTCTCCCCCTCTGCTCCGCTCTGGTGAGACCCCACCTGGAGGACTGCATCCAGTTCTGGAGCCCTTATTACAAGAAGGATGTGGAGATGCTGGAGCGAGTGCAGAGGAGGGCCACGAGGATGGTCAGAGGGCTGGAGCACCTCTCCTGTGTAGGCCAGACTGAGGGAGTTGGGGCTGTTCAGTCTGGAGAAGAGGAGGCTCCCAGGTGACCTTATTGTGGCCTTCCAGTATCTGAAGGGGGCCTACAAAAAGGCTGGGGAGGGACGTTTTAGGATGTCAGGTAGTGACAGGACTAGGGGGAATGGAGCAAAGCTGGAGCTGGGTAGATTTGGACTGGATGTGAGGAGGAAGTTCTTCACTGTGAGAGTGGTGAGAGCCTGGAATGGATTGCTCAGGGAGGTGGTGGAGGCCCCATCCTTGCAGGTGTTTAAAGCCAGGCTGGATGAGGCTCTGGCCAGCCTGATCTAGGGTTGGGTGTCCCTGCCCATGGCAGGGGAGTTGAAACTGGATGATCTGTAGTCCCTTCTAACCCAGACTGACTGTGTGACTTGGTCTGGATGATCCTGCTGTGGCAGGGGGATTGGACCGGATGATCTTTCGAGGTCCCTTCCAATCCCTGATGACTGTATGATTCTAAGAAGATACAAATGTCCCCTTCAATGGTCCAGTTCCATTCCTTTGTGCTTACTTAATGTTTATCAGTTCTAGTCATTTTTTCCAATGGTGCTTGAGCTGTGTCTTGTGGTGAGTGCCCCAGGTGCTTCACACGCACTTCAGGTGTTTTCCTAGGGTGCCTTTCTGTGCCATCTGGAACTGGTGCTCATTTGTTCAGGATCTTCAGAAACTGAAGCACATTTGATAGGTTCGTTGAACACCATACAGGTTTTGTCTCGTATCTGCTGCTGAGAAAACATGTGAAAGACCCTGAGAGACACATGAGGCAAACAGTGCACCAGGTAAATTAAGTTATGTCAGATTTACTTTGTTGTCTGTACCTAGTTTTCTTGATTAAGAATTAAAATAAACCAACCACTTTACACACATTATACAGATTTTTAGTATAGTTAATATATATTAATTACCCCAGGCAGCCTTCACTCCATGATGGCAGCAGTTCTTTTTAGCAATGAGAAAACCCTAAGAATTTGAAGTCAGACGTAGTAATTTGCGGCGTGCAGTTCCCTAAGGTTTTCAAAACAGTTGTATTAATTTTTTTTTCCTGTGCTTTCTCCCACTAATCATTCAGACAGCAACACATCTTTGTATTTATGTTGCCTGTTTTTAACATTCTAGCTCTGTTGCTGGAATACAGGTATGTGCTGATTCATTGAGTAATTTTTTGTGACAGCCTTTTTCACACTGAATTTGGTTAAAAACCCCATGTGGCTCTACATGACCGGGAAGCTCTGCTCGTAGCTCCAAGTTCAAGAGCTAAAAATGACTAGAATTGTCTGCAGATTGTTTAGTCACTGGAGGCAAGATTTAATGAAACTGTTGTCTGTTGTACTGGAGGAGCCTTTGTAAGTAATGCAGGTCATTATTTCTTGTCCGAAATGAATGTCTAGATCTTAGAGGAATTACTGAGTATTTGTTGAATTAGGTTTGTATATATCTGTGTAAGTAATGTAAAAATACATGTACAAAATATATTAACCTTTTAATATACAGATATATATGTACAAATATAAAAGTGATGATAGTTTCTGAAGGACATCTTAACACAATTAGATTGCATGCAATCTTAATACAAAATAGAATGATTTCTAGACATTCAGATGGATATATAAGCGATTTTGCCCTAGACTTTCTTGGAAAAAGCACCTAATGCACCTCTTTGCCGCTGTCAAAAGAGAGGTGTTCTCCTGTGTCCCTCATCAGCTGCTTCTCTGACTTCTTGAATGTGCCTTTCTACTGCCTACTTTACAGTTGAGTGTTCATTCATTCCATGTCTTCTTGTGACTGAGGATGGGTTTTGGGCAGGAATTGTATGTTGTGGATGGTGAGTTAGGTGGCCTTATGGAAGTGTCAAGTTAGCTGGTGGGACAACTGGTAGGAAGGAGGTGGAAGAATCATTGAGTCAGATGCAGGAGCCTAAGGGAAGTAACTAGGGAGATGTACAAGGTCAAGGGGGCAGATACAGTACATGATTCTAGATTCTGCCATCTAAAACGTTGATGTTATTGTCACATAAGAGTTTCTATCAAAGTTAAGTGGTTTTTCTAGCAAATTAATGCAAAGGGTACTTAAAAGTATTTGAGTTACACATGAGAAAATCTTTATTTGCCTAACACCAAATCCTACTGGCCTTATTCAGGTCTGAAGTAATTTTTTCTCTGGCTTCAGTTTTTCTGGCAGGTTTTCATGAATAAGTTGAAATCTTATCCAAGTGTCAGCTTTGGTCAGTAGCCAATATTTTATAGAAATACACATTTAGAAAATAGGGAAAAGAGACTAGCTTAGAAAGAGCGCAGCTGGAAGTTACATCTCTAAGAAGTTCCCCTACTGAAAGGTAAAGTGGCCTTGTCAGTGGTGTTTTCTTGTCTGGAAATATGAAAACTTTGCATGTGTGTACTTTTAGGTTTGACTTGAGTTTTAAAGTGACTGCCTTTGAAAAGAAAAGCAGGCTATGATCCTCAGGTTCACAAGGTGCTTTCATCCTCACAGGGTGGTTTGGTACTGTCATGTCAGCTCTTGGACCTTTTACTGCTTTTTGAGACGTCTGCTCTATGTTACAGTTCATTTACATTCAGGAATTTTAATTTCTTCTTGTTGTTCAGTGGGCGTGTTGTTATTATTTTTTATTTGTACAGTTCCTCCCTCGAGATTTACACAGTGCTCTATTATCTCAATCTTAAGATGCAAAACTGGACCATGTAGGCACAAGAATCAAAAGAATCTACTAATTCTAGGAGCACAGCTTGACAACACTGGCTTGCTCTTTTGGGTATCTGTTCTTATAGCAGAACTGCCTTATGCAATAACTCTAGTGATATAGTAGCACATCTGAAGCACCTTTTTCTTTGATTTCAGTTACTCATGTGTAATATTTTGAGATTTTTGGTCATGTTTGTCTTGGAAACTGTGAGCCAAAATGGCAAGCTTAATTTGTGCATCTGTGCAAACCAAAACCCCCTCATTTTGGCTGGCAGAATGAGTTTGGAGTTCTGGTTTTGGGTTTCCAGCTCTGCCTTCTTCTTCTTCCATTCCATCTTCACTTTAGTCTCTGTTCTGCAGAGAGAGCACCATGTGTCACTGAGGGCTGAACATGCCAGCCATCTTGCCCAGGAGAAGTGGGGAGAAAGTGTGGTACCTCAAGGAACAGTGTAAGGAACAGGGCCTAAATGTGGTACGAAGGTGTCTTGCAGGTACTGTTCATAGACTACTGGTTGAATCCAGTCCTTATGGAAGTGCGTGGAACTGTACTGGCAACATTAAGTTACAACAGGCCTGGACTGGCTCATTCAATTCAGTAGGTCAGCGCGGGATGTCAATTGTTGTTGAATTTGATTTGCTGCGGTTATTAGGTGTGTGAATATGAAGAAAACAGAGTCCTATGGAAATAATATGAAATATCATAATAATATCCAAAGCAATATTGCCATTGGGCATTTGTAGCAGGGTTTTGAATGTTTGTGAGAACAGGATCCTTTTGGATCCTTGTAAGACAATGAAACTGTCTGCTTTTAAGGCTTATGTTCTCCTCCTGGGAGTTTGGAGGTGAGTAGACTTCTAAGTTTACTGAGTACAAAGTTGACTTGGACCAGTCCTGACTCTGATGCATGTTGAGGATCCAGATTATACTCCTTCAACATCATATTTTAAAATATAATGAAATTGTTTTGCCATGCAAAAGGTATATGTGTGGAAAATGTGTTATATGCATGCTTTTCTTAAGATCTGAAGTACCGTTGCACTCTTATCAGTTAAGGTCCTAATTATTTCCCCTTTGAGTGTATCGTATGATTCTGATGATATCAAAGCAAGTGTAAGTGATTAAACATACAATTATTGGATATTTGACATCATCAAGTGACAAGGTTCACTTTTTCCTCCTGTTCACTTTTAATGCTATTGTCAAAGTACAGTAAGAGTCCTTTTGGTTGTGACTTTAAAGGTACCTTTTCTAGAAATTCTGTGCACGCTTATTCCTGTCACGAAATGAAGGAGTAAAATACACACTTTGTGTTATGAACTCTGACTTCACCTTTAGAAAATGAAAAATACAAAGTCAGAGGATAGCAGTGTTAGAAAATATTCACCGGGATTGCTGCACTGATTTATTTTTTAAAGGGAAAGCCAAATGCATTAACTAGCCTCAGTGGCATGTTTCTAACAAGTGCTCTAGCAGTAGCGTCTTCTCCCCACTTTCCTTTTTAATGGCTTGTGATACAACTTTCACCAAAGAGTAAACTACTTCTTTTCTGTAATGTAAATGATAAATCTAGTGTTACGTGAGGAGGTAATCTTTATTTTACATTTCCATTGCTTTCCTGGGAAAATAATGACAGAGAATCAGAACCTTTAATTAACTGATCTGGGTCTGAAAACAATAGTCTTGTAGTTTTTTGCTGGAGGAAGTCAGATAATAACAGTCTTTGATTTAAATACTCTTATGCAAATATAATGTGTCTTTCTTTAGGATGTCTAGGAATACAAAGAAAATGCTACCAAATCTCATCTGATGTTCTTCCCTTTCTGCTTGTACGGTCAGGTTTTGGAAGTGAGTGATTGTGTCAGATACATAACTGTGAATATGAAATGTATTCTTCCTGAATATTGACCCAAATTACTGTATGTTACTTTTTTCTGGAGAAAAAACCTCACCGACACCACTAAGAACCCCCAAATAAGAAAGCAATCCGTGAACAAGAAATAAATTAGTATTAGGATTTTTTTTACTCTGTTTGAGGTTTTATTATCTAAAAACTTTAAAAGGAATTTTGTAGAAAAGAGTCCAGAATGACCTTAGAACCATGTCCTTTTATTACAAAGTGTTTGTGCGGTCTCAGCTGAGATGTGCTCCATGTAACAGATCCTCAGAAACTGGCTGAATATTTGGATAACTTGATTAGAAGTTTCCTGTAAGTATTTAGAATTGTGAATTCTGTGTGTTCTTGAGGAAGAGAGAGTATGAGAACTGTATCAGTATCTCTTTCTGCTAATATAAATCATAGAATCATAGAATCACTATGGATTGGAAGGGACCCCGAAATATCATCTAGTCCAATCCCTCTGCCGCAGCAGGATCACCTAGACCAAGTCACACAGGAACACATCCAAGAGGGTCTTGAACATCTCCAGTGAAGGAGACTCCACAACCTCCCTGGGCAGCCTGTTCAGTGCTGCGTCACCCTCACTGGGAAGAAGATCTCAGGTTGATGTGGAACCTCCAATTGGATTTTACCAGTGCTTATGTTACATTGTGGAGCAGGCACTGACTGAAACAGTTTTCTTGCCTGCCAAAAATCAGTAAAAAGAAAGGGCTTGATCTTGAGAAGTGTAATCAATAATTTTTGGAAATAATCTGGGATTCCAGAATTGGCATACTCAAATTTTGATACCTTGACTATTCATTTGTCATCTGCCTGATCTCTCTAACATGAAAATCTGTGCTAATATACATAAGTAAAAGTTTGCTGTTCATGTTACTAAAAGTGAAATCTCTTGGTGGATGGTTGCATTATATTTAAAGATTGGTCTATACAATAGCAGATGAAATTAAATGATGCTAAAATTAAAGCAACTGCCATGGGAACAAAAAGTATTTCCAGCTTTCTATATGTGAGGATGATCTTTGAAAGGATTATTACTATTCGAGAGAGAGGTAACTCCATCATAGTAGACTTACGACGGCTAGCTCTCTGAGGCCATCTGTTCAATGCTGGCTAATGGTAAAATTGAGTAAAAGATTACAAGTTATTAGAAAAAGACTAGAAACCAACTATTATTAGAACCATCATGCCTTTGTATCTTGAATATTTATTTGAAGTTCTGACCCCTTCAGCTAAAATTCAAACAGAAAATTTATAAAGCAAGACAATAACTACAATAAAAGCGATAACAAGATTAAGATTCTTCAGCTGAGAAAACTGGTAAAGAAGGGAAATATGACATGCCTGTAAAAGAGGTAGATAGAAGAGGAATAGGGACTGGTTGTTTCTTCTAAAAGGGTGGCCATGAAATCAAGATACAAAGTGACAGGCTTAGAACAATGGCAATACATTTCAAAAATGTTTAAATTGGCTGTGAAAATTGTCACTAGATGTTGTGGAAGCTACATTTTATCTTGGTTTAGCAGCAATTAAATAAATATGTGGAAGAAAAATCCATAAAGGGCTATTAAACATAGATATTAACTCTGGTTCGGGAAGTGTCTTCCACAAATTTTTAGTGGCTGGAAGAATCTCCAGGGGAAGTACAGATCTGTTTTGGTTGCTCTTATTCTTGTGATGATCTTCATTGACTTAGCCCCTCAGTCGGTGAAGGTTTGGAGAACAAGGACCTATCCTGGTGCACAGACACAGAATCACTTTTTTGATAACATTCGTTCATGTGCAAGCATTTGTGGCTGGTGTGAGATCATACACAGACTAGGATTTCTGGAAACTGGTCCTGCATTGCAGAAAAGCTATCAGGGAGGGTTTAGAGCAGTGTTTTGCATTGAGTAGAATCTGTTTGAAAGGATCACTTAAAACTACAGCATCAGCTTTTTAAAATTAAGTGAAATTATTCAGCGTCTCTGGGACTGGGATGGCAGTGTGAAAACAAAGAGGAAAACCAGGCCAAACTACTGCCTTTTTTTTCTTGGACTGGTTTTGGTTCCTCTTGTTTGTTTGTTGAATTTTACATGTTGCAGATCAAATTATTATTCTCAATTTACAAAGTCAGTTTAAGTGCAGCACGTAACACACGCAAATAAAAGAAATATGTGATGTCACAAATATATTTTAAGAAACATTGTTTTAAAAAATCTTAGACTAGGAAGCTTTAGGAAGAATCTTCCATTAAATTCAGCTGAATTCTTCCACTGATCAACAGTTTATTGTCCTATAAATGTTTTATTAAGTAATAGATATGCATTTCTTTAATTAGTAGCCAGAAGGCCAAGTCTTAGACTTTTTGTTCTGTTTGGACAAGATTCAAAACACCCCATTTCAGCCACTCTTGTAAAAACATGGTACTTAGATTAGCTCTTCAGATGTAATGGAAAGAAACAAGCCTTTCCTTGGGCTGATTACTGAACTAAACTAAACTTCAGAACTGAAGGGGCCTGAATGGAGCAAGTATATTTAAGATGTTTGCTTTTAGGTTTTCTTGCATTATGTGTTACAGAGAACCAGATACTGATATGGTGCATGAAAGTATGTGTGTGAAGCTGTGTGTTTGCTGATAGCCCGGGGCAATCATGGTCACAGATGGTGGATACAGTAGATAGACTATCAGAAGAAAATACCAGTACTGAAGGCCCTTATTCACAAGCTTGCTTGCAAGTTTGTACACGACAATGAGACACCATCCTGTTTGTTTAGTCAAAATGCCTACGTAACTTACACAACTTTTATGCCATCACTGAAAGCCATAATTTCAGCGTCAAGCCCATGACTTCTTTTAGAGGGTGTAGCTACGTGATAGACTGAAATAGTTGCACATTTCTACAGAGAGAAAAAGAAGAAGATACTAAACCTCTTTTGGAGTGGTGGAACAGATATTGTCGGGATCCTGTGCTAGAATCCTCAGGGAAATAAAGTAATCTCTGAAGTAAAGGGTGCATCTGCCTGGTGCTTCTTCTGCTGTGATGGATAGTTACAGGAAATAAACTGACTCAGCAATGACACAACGAATCTCCATTCCTTCTCTACTCCTGCTACTTCCTCCTGTTTGGATAGATACTCCGATTAAAACCTATTCTCTAGATACAAACTATAACACTGATTAAAAGGATTGTTTTGCCAAGGGAGATGTAGCTGAATTGCCCATTTTTCATTCAAATGTTTGAGCTTAGAGAAGTAGCTTCCAGCTCTAAATATATTGAATCACCATTAACCCAATGAAGAGGGTAGTAACACTTTTTATTAGATGAGCAGAGTTGCTTGTCTGATAATATGAACAATTAAATGGCAGTGTTTATTTAGATCCTTTTAAAGTGGATTTGATTCTGCTTGACAAGTTACTGATTAAACTTGCATCAACAGGAATTCAAGGTACCCATGCTCAAGTGTTTGCAGAGGTCTGGTAAGGGCTCATTACACAAATGTTATGCATATGTAATTGGTTAGAAAAGAAAATGCAGAGATGCTCACCAGAATTCAGCCTCATCAGCGTTATTACATGTTCACAGTTGAATAGAAGCCACTTCTTTTCAACAGAAGAAGGAATCAGTAATTGAAACCTGTTAATTCACAACAGGAGAGTAAAGCAAAAAGTTTGGAGAACAGAAGACAGTGCACAGACAGTTTAGGAGTGCTGAGTTTTGCTATGTGACTTACATTTCACATGGGAAGAAACTGCACTGAATTCGTGATAAAATAGACATTTGTAGCTCAACTGCACCGAATTTGTGATAAAATAGACATTTGTAGCTCAACTGCACCGAATTCGTGCTAAAATAGACATTTGTAGCTCAACTGCACCGAATTCCTGATAAAATAGACATTTGTAGCTCAACTGCACCGAATTTGTTATAAAATAGACATTTGTAGCTCAACTGCACCGAATTCGTGATAAAATAGACATTTGTAGCTCAACTGCACCGAATTCGTGATAAAATAGACATTTGTAGCTCAGTTTCTTTCAGTTAGTATTCATTTGGGGTTTCTCCAGTGCATAACAGCTTAGAATGTATTAGAAGATAATTAAAGCACGCGTGTACGTTTATTTGTCATGAGGTTGTGGGTGAGTCTGTGTGTAAGGGGACAGTTTCAGCCAGACCTTATCACCACCTTTGCATCAGACAGGACCACTCGGGGAGTTCTGGAAGAGTGCTCAAGCCGGACTACCATGTAACGGGCCACTTTGTGTCCGTTTGTTTGTCAGCAGCTCTCGAGTTTGCAGATTTCCCGGTGCCAACAGAAGGTTACTTGCATTTGCAAAAATGAATTTGCCATTTCTGCTTCACTGAGAAATCATTAAGTGTCGTGATGAAACACGAGTAGTTCCTTTCCCACCCACCACAAGCGGCGCAAAGAGAAATTTCACTGAGTAATGCATTTTGCACAGCCTCCTGATGTCAGTGCTGTGGACGTGTCTTTTATTCAGTGCTCGAAGCAGATACTCTTGCAAATTGCATTTCCCTCTGTAATAATTTTAATGAATCAACGCAGAGATCCCAGCGTATTTCCTAGTGGTGTAAAAGGGAAGGATGTGCATGGTTTGATTGTTTGTCACCGTATTACCTGGTGGTGTTTTGGCTGCTTGTAATGATTTGTCATTTACTTTCTTTTGACCGGGCAGGTAATTAGCCAAACATTCCATAAATATTTATTGGCATGAGAGTTATATGTGAAATTAAACTCAGCCCAAAGGTAAATCTTAAACCTGTGAATGCTTCAGGTCTTAACTCTAAACTCAGCAACAGAGTTTAGCAAACAGTGTGTGCTAATCCCACTCTGATTGGAAGCTGTAAATTTTCATTTCAGCGCTGCTGGGTCAGTTTGAGTTCAGTTACGCTACAGAATGAAGTGGTTTATGTTACATTACCACTACATGCTAACTCATTCTTTGAGTACTGAAGAACTGAGTACTGAACAGCCAGCTGTCATTTGTGGAGACAGAGCTCAATGAATGTGAAAGTTCTGTTCTACTGATGAGATAAAAATACTGGGTTGAGAGGTATTTAAGCGACTACACAGATAACTGTAATGTTAAGATACCTCTACATTTTAATGCTGTACTTTTTTTATTGAATAATGATAAATACTAATGTCATTGTACTAAGACTGTAAGAATTTTGATTCCTAATAACATGATTTTTAGTGTCAGTTTGAAATTCTAAAGCCCCCGGTGACTTGTGCGTAACTGAAAATAGATTTTAACCAGTGTTTCTGGTAGCAAGAAAATGTCTATTAGATTTATTCCCAAAGTGCTATTTGCATTTTGTGAAATGATCTGTAGCAAATTTAAAAATGAATGCAAGGAAGACAAATCATTTTCTCAAAATAAAAATGCATCACTAGTGATGCATCATTGTCTTTTATACCTTCATCATCTTATAACACTAGTAAGCAAACTTGGGCACTGCTCAGAGGGTTTCATAAATTTTATTTTGCAGTGATTTATCACTGTTGGTCTTTTTATGCATGACTCCTTGGAAGAAAGATCCCGCCTACTTCCAGTAGTAATTAGTTCATGTGTTTAGTAACAGGAAGTAGTACATGGATAAATAGGAACTGAAGGCTGATCGCAGAGGGCGTTGATCAACCAGCATGATGTCCAGCTGAAGATAACTAGCGTTGTATCCCAGGAGTGGGCCCAATACCCTTGAATGTCATTACTTATGGCAAGTATGCTGACACCAAACTGTGAGGAGTGGCTGACACAGCAAAGGGTTGTGCTGCCATCCAGAGGGACTGCAATAAGTCAGAAAAATGGGCTAAGAGGAACCTCATGCTCATGATCAGGAAATGCAGAGTCCTGCACCTGGGTAGGAATAACCCCTTGCACCAGTACAGGCTGAGGACTGACCAGCTGGAAACAGCTTTACAGAAAAGAACCCGGGGTTCCTAGTGAGCACCAAATTGTCCAAGAGCAAGCACCCTTGCAGCAAAGGGCTGCATTAGAAGGTGTGTTACCAAAGGTCGAAGGGGATGCTTTCCCTTTTTGCACGGGTGAGGCCACAGGTGGAGTGCTTTGTCTAGTTCTGGGCTCCCCAGTGCAAGAGAGACAGGCATACTGGAGAGAGTCTAGCAGGGACTACTAAGGTGATTATGAGATGAGAGGAAAGGCAGAGAGCAGGGACTGTTTGGCGTAGAGAAAAGAGGGGATTTCAGCAGTGGACATACATGTCTGGAGGGAAGATGTAAAAGTGGAACCAGGCCTTTTTCAGTGGTGACAAGAAACAGTGGCTACAAACAAGAACCAAGGAGAAATGAGGTTTTGTCTGAATGAGCAGGTGACTGAGTGTTGACACAGGTTGCCCAGGGAGGTTGTGGAATCTCTGTCCTTGGGACTCAGAAGACAACTGGACATGATCCTGGGCAACCTGCTGTAAATAACTCTGCTTGAGCTGTGGAGTTGGACAAGATGATCTCCAGAGATTCCTTCCAACTTCTGTCAGTCTATGTGTGAAGTTAAATACTGTTTGAAATTCAAATGATTCAATTAAAATAAATACAATAAATGTCATCACTGCCAAAGGCGGAGTGTAACCGATGAACCATTTTGTTGCTTCACCAGGTGTTTTGGCAGAGTAGTAGGGCATGGAAGGATGTCTTCTGAATATCCATTGAGTTTAATATCTCATCTTTTGCTTGTTCTGGTTTTTTTACTGGCATGACAGTGCCTGGTAGCAATTGTAAAGTAAACAGAGGAATTCCAGGCAACAGAGGTAGAAAATACACCTCAGTTGGCAGAATTTCCTCATGGTGATAGCAGTATCTCTCAGTTGAGGATCTGGTTCTGTGAGCATCAGGAAGCATTTTGTAAAGCAATCTCCATTACCGCAAAGTACGGATAATGCCAGCCTGAAACCATGTGTACCCTCCGTCTGGCTCATGATTGGTTAATCTGCTGTTTGAACTGCTTGAAGACAGCCACCCACACACATTCTGCTTACAAAAATCCAACTTTTCTGCATTCTCTTTTCTGTCATACTTGGCAGCTGGCAGAGATGAACTGAAAAAGTTACACTTACATGCAGAGAACTTCTTAAATATCAGCCTTCTTATTTTAATTCTTCTTGGCTGGTTCTTTGTTTGGAGAACCTGGAAGCCAGATGCTTCAGGGAGGATAGACTTCCTGGAAATAACCCAACTTGTTGGGGTTATTTAAAAACGGAAAAATGCTCTGCAGGGAATGATGAAGAGCTGGTTTTCCATAGTTTGGAATAATTTCATCAATTTACAACGAAAGCATCACCAGTGACAGTTACCACACACCTCTACTGTGGCAAATGAAATAGAGCGCAGTGGGCAGCAGAAAGATTCCAAACAGCAAATAGCAAAAAGAGTAACAAGCCTGCAGTTTGGAGGAGGGATGCGCAGGGTATTAGGTGCCGCTAGACACTAGCTAACTCACTGATGGGAAGGCAGTGAGAGGGCCCCTTTAATAACTTGTCTTGCTTTATGGTTATGAAGATCTATCTTTTCATTAGAGTGAGTCATGCTTCTGAGGACAAGAGGTCACTGTCTAACTGGTATCACACTGCTGAGAAGTGGTAGGGACAGAAGTATACTGGTACTGATGGTTAGATACGATGGAATATCTCCAGATCTGAGTTTTTGTGACTCAAGACTCTCAGTTTGAGTACTACCTTGGGCTTTAAGGAACTTCTCAGGACTTCTATCATTAAATTAAAAGGTAGAAAGCATCAATTTGTGCAAGCACAAAAATAGATTCAACAGTTTCACTACTTTGAGGTACCTGCCAGGAAAAAATTTTTATTTTAGAATTCTATTGCAAGCCCTTCTCAGATATATTTTCTTTTGCATTTATGAGACAGGATAAACATTTGTTAAGAAATATCTAACACACTTTTTAATGAATGTTATTAAACTATTAATAGGCAACAAGCAAACACAATGAATAGTTGAACAAACTGAATTCATAAATAGCCATGAATGAATATGCAGACTTTCAAATTGATACAGAAGATCTCAAAACAAATGATTAAAGTAGAAGAATGCTTCCATCTCACTAGATAAGCACACAGTCTTTTTTTTTTAAATGTGTTGCCATTTATTTCTGCATTGTTTTCTTCATGAACTTTGCTCTCCTATGCTTATTGTTCCCAAAATTCAGTTAAAGAAGAGCTTGCTTAGATCCTGTTGGCAGGAGGAGTTGCACAGGTTATAGTGTTTAGCTGGCACAGCTAGTCACTGAGAAGTAAACCTTGCAAGAGAGGTGAGGGGCAACAAAAAGGGCTTCTTCAAATTCATTGCAGGTAAAATTAAAACTAGAGGCAACGTAGGCCCCCTGCTGAATGAGGTGGGTGCCCTGGAGACAGAGAAAGCAGAGATACTCAATGCCATCTTTGCCTCTGTCTATACTTCTGGGGGCTGTCTTGATATCAAGATGTATGAGACTCCAGAGGAAGTTCAGGCAAGAGAGGAGCCTGCCTTGGTTGATGAGGACTCGGTTAGGGATAAGTTGAGCAAACTGGATGTGCACAAATCCATGGGCCCAGACGGCATGCACCCGCGTGTACTGAGGGAGACGGCAGAAGTCACTGCTAGGCCACTCTCCATCATATTTGCTGGGTCATGGGGATCAGGAGAGGTGCCTAGGGGCTGGA
>VXBP01005776.1:0-26108 GCA_013400115.1 Rhinopomastus cyanomelas
CTAACATCCTATGATCCTATGATCCTATGACTTTTACGGGTTCAATTTTTTCTGTTATATTATCTTTAACTTTGAATCCTTGAGTTCTCATCACTGCTGAGTGGCTGTGGCCTTCAAGAAAAAACGCACCCCAGTATTTACATTTTCAAGTGAGATTTTGATTCAGCTGCTCTTTTCTTGGTCTGTTAGTACTTCTCCAAAGTGGCATGTTGTCTAGGTGAAAACCTGTGATGTAAGTAGCCTGAAACAAGAATAACCCAGCTCCAGAGAGCTGAACACCTCACAGACTGTTACTTGCCTTTGAGTCGCCTGTTTTGTCTGTGCCATTACTTAACCCAGAGCTTTACGAGTAAATATTCTGCTAGGCACAACTCACAAATGGTTTCTGTGAAGCCAATATTAACTAGTAAACAAAAATAGAAAGCATGTTCAGAAAGAGGGCGATGACCTGCCTTTTTGATGTCATAAAGATGACTCAATTCCTGAAAGATGACTCAATTCCTGAGTAATTATGACTGCTGGGACCAGCCCTGTTCAATCTATTCATTGATGACTAGGATGAGGGATTGGCATGCACTGTCAGCAAGTTTGCTGATGACACAAAGCTGGGTGGTGTTGCTGACACCCCTGCAGACTGTGCTGCCATTCAGCGAGATCTGGACAGGCTGGAGAGCTGGGCAGAGAAAAATCTAATGAGGTATAACAAGGGTAAGTGTAGAGTCCTGCATCTGGGCAAGAACAATCCCAGGTACCAGTATAAGCTTGGGACTGACCTATTGGAGAGTAGCTTGGGAGAAAGGGACGTGGGGGTCCTGGTGGAGAGCAGGATGACTATGAGCCAGCAATGTGCTCTTGTGGCCAAGAGGGCCAACAGCATTGTGGGGTGGATCAGAAGAGGGGTGGTTAGCAGGTCAAGAGAGGTTCTTCTCCCCCTCTACTCTGCCCTGGTGAGACCACACCTGGAGTATTNACTAGATGATCTTTCGAGGTCCCTTCCAATCCATAATGATTCTATGATTCTATGATCCTATGAATGTGAAGGAGTAATTGCTACAGTTTGTAGGTGTGAGATGCGATTATTGTGAGCACATGTGAGGAGCTATGACTTTGCAAGTCTTCATCGACTATGAGTGCATCTCAATGTGATGAAAAGTAATGTGGAAACATTTTCTACCTTGAGTACTTCGTATCCTTAGAATTGCATGCTGTTCGTTTTAGGGACCTACCATATTTGTTGGTAGAAAATTCCTATGCAGATTTTGCTATATCCTCTATAGGAGCAGGTCCATTTGTAACCATGGATAGTGAAGGAAGGTTCTGGTCTTTTATGATTCCTTCCTTTTATGATATCAACCTAAGAAGGAACTTCTTCACAATGAGGGTGATGGAGCACTGGAACAGGCTGCCCAGGGTGGTTGTGGAGTCTCCTTCTCTGGAGATGTTCAAGGCCCGCCTGGACGTGTTCCTGTACGACTTGGTCTAGGTGATCCTGCTGTGTCGGGGGGATTGGACTAGATGATCTTTCGAGGTCCCTTCCAATCCCAAATGATTTTATGATTCTCTTTCCTGTAGATGAAAACAAGGAGTGTAAGTTCTTTGGTGTGTTTTTTTTTATTGATGCCTCATTAATACAGCATTTTGGGTACTAATTTGCAAGAAGAAAACAAACAGAGCTGATAACCATTTCCTAGTGCATGGATAATTATAGCCTGCACTAGTAAGTGCTTGGCCATGCTGCACTTGAAGCTTTGTTGGAGTAGGCTGAAGTGAATTTGTAATTAATTGAATGTCTACATTTTATTAATGGCATATGAGGGATTGCCTGTGGGTTATCCTCCTCTTCATACAATGGGAGAACTACAGAACAGTAAACACAGTTATTAAAACCAAGAGGAAAAAGGCACAATTTTTCCTTCATTTCTTCTTGTTTATTGCCGAAGTCACTTTGCTAAAATCAATAGTTACGGTTAGTTAAAACAGTGTAAAGATGATACACAGGCACACAGGAAAGCTTGTAAAATTAAGTGGTGTTCAGTACAAAGAACTAGAAGTGGATAGAAGAGCGAAATTATTTGTTTCTCTCTGGATACCAGTCACAGTATCACAGTATCTCAGCAATGATAAGGTTGGAAAAGACCTTGGAAAAGATCATCCAGTCCAACCTAAATCCAAAAAAACCCAGTAATCCTAACATCTAACATCCAGATCATGCCACTCAGAACCTCAGTCCAGCAAAAGATTATTGCACTGACTGCATCCTATGCGCTGACTCCCTTATGGCATCACACCAAAAAAAGATGTCACTGACAAATGCAGTTTCTAAAGTCCATTCTGAATGGTACTGCATAGTACCCACCATTCAAATCTGTACTGTCACTTGTGCTGACAGTAAAGGAAAACTCAGCTCAGTGCCTTTGACTGAATCAGGAAAATGAAATGGTAGCATAAAATAATTTTCCAATTAGTTTTCAAACTGCCAGTGTTTTATAAAAATGGAGAGTATTTGCTAAAAACATGACACCAAAGATTCATTCTTTCTAACAGCGCTGTCAGACAGGTATTTTACGTCTAAATCATGTGAACTTCAAGATTTTGCATGGTCTGAACATAGGTAGGTGTTTTTAATCACTTGTATTAATAAACTTGGTTTTTAATGATGAAGGTCTGCCTGTGGCTTGAGTCAGCATGTATCTGAGAGTTCTTAAGCGCGCGTCTCTGGTGGCGTGATTATTACTCTTGGTGTTACTTTGATACACATTGGACAAAGCCAAGTTTGAGCCATTTGTTTCAGCACTGATGTGAAATTATTTGTGACCTGATTCCTTCCCCAATTCATAACATGGAACCACTTCGTTTTCACTGGCACACACATGACTGTCGGTATTTCAGCCTGATGAAAACAGATCTCTGTTTGCTGACTGATTGCTTGGTGTGTTCCAAGATACATTCATTCACGGAGCAGAGAAATAGACGTGTGACCTTAATGGAGACATCAGAGTATGTGCTTCTGACACTAGCATAGGTTTGGATGTATTATTTTCTGATTACTTAACCTAAGTTGAAGTGTGTTTCAGAAAGAGTAATATGCCTGGCTGTTCTACCAATTTAGAGATAAATAATAGGAAATTGCAAAACGGCTAGATTTTTCCATTGTTGCTGAATCTGTTGTTTTGGGTTTTTTTAAACTGCAGAAAGTGAGTGAAAAAGTAGGAGGTGCAGAAGGAACCAAGCTAGATGATGACTTCAAAGAAATGGAAAGGGTAAGTCTAAACACAGATGCCTGTATTCATCGCTACCGTTCATTATTCCTTTCTGGGGCAAGAATTTCAAAGCTTTTGTCCCTGAGTCATATGGATAATTCTGAAGACTTCTATTGAGCAGGACTGAATACATTTCTTTCTGTTTTCTAACCAAACTTACGTCACATGTAGAACTCTATAATGCCAGTATTTCATTAAGAGGTTGAGGCTGATGCCAGCTACAAATTAAATACAGATAAACCATTACAGATGGTCTCTGAAGGATCTCATCTACAAGATGGTAACTTCAATGCCAAAAGGTGCCTATAATTCTCAGCTCCCAGAGCATCAATCAAGAAGAGCAAGAGCTGTCTGCTGAAGGGGGTTGACAGCTGCACTGAGATATCCATTCACAGGTTCAGGCAGCCTCCACTGCCAAAGTGCTTCAGGGGGATGGGGCCAACCTCTCAACAAACTGCTGGTGAGGGTCGCAGTGGTAGCACTGGTTGTTTCTGTGGAAGGGAAAAACTCTACACTTGGTGTGGCAGTGATATTTCTGTTGGAAGGATCGGTAGGGGGCAGGTGTTTTGGTGGCTTCAACTTTGAAAGATACTGTGACATTTTGTAGTACAAGCTACTGCTAGGTGATCTGTAGAGTGTGTATCTTATGTGTTATTCTGATCAAGAGAAACTGAAGATACTTATCTGTACATCTGTGTAGTAAGGTGGGGAAATAACCTTGTATGGAAGTAAAGGAGAAGAGCACGTCCTTTGTACTTCTTACAGAGAGCACTGCAGAGTTGGTTTTTTCCCTTCTGCCCAGCTTCCCGTTCAGTGTGCTGCAGATGGGTACTGATGCCAAAACCAGAACATGTTAACGAATAGTCAGAAAACTGATGCAGTGTTTAGAGTGGAAAATAGGACATTGCAGCACTCAGGGTTTAGTCGCACATCATGCTTGCGGGCAGTGGAGGTTGTCAGCCTAGGAGATAAAAACACTGAGAGCTGGGAATGGAATGGAGTGTACTTACCGGTTACCTCCACACTTTCCACCTGGCCCCATGACCCCTGCCAGCTTTTCTGCAGGCAGCAGACCTGCAGAATGCCTGTTCCTGGCCTTGTGCTTCTTTGTGCAAAGCAGAAAGTGAGACCTGGCAGATGGCAGAGGCAACAGGAAACAGGAAAGACGTCAGTCACAGCGTGCTGCAGCAAACCTCTCTCAGGTGCTCTTTTTTAAAATAGCAACCTGCCATTATGGTAAAGCAGTTACTCTGTGGGACACAAGCGACCCTGCAGAGAAATGCAATGTTTTCATAAATGCAGAGTAGGGACAGGTTGCAGGGATCCCCAAATGCTGCGAGAGCAGCATTTTTTTAAACTGAGGAGTGACTCTGAGAGGGACAGTCATTGCATATTTTGCTAAATGCAGCTTAGGAAGCTGATGTGGAGTATTTCTTAAGAAAGCAAGAATTCCTATTACAGCCAAAGAAAGTAAAGCTGTTAAATATTTTATAATCATGATTATAAAATAATTCCTCATAGAGTCATCCAGAGAAAATAAACTGTCAGGGCATCTATGCTGACAAATTTCTTGAAATCATAATCTGAGTGATACTTAGTCATCCTTACCCCATTTTTACCAGACTTTTATCATTGCTGTTAGGTTTTCATTGACATGTGCTTTCTCCTCATTTTGCTAATTACTAGATGATCAAAGACAACTTAATTCTTCAAATAATTTTCAGTGACCATTATAGCAAAAAGTTTACCCTGTTGTCATTACCCTTCCTGGGGTGATGTAAAGTATCAGCATGATGCAAGGACTGGTGTTGAATTCCTAGCACATCTTGAGATGCTCTGGACTAATGTCCTTACTTCAGAATGGATCTGCAAGGAACTGACATGACAAGTCATGCTTTGATAGTTTTCTGGGTATTATTGTGGTTCTGATACCAAAGCTGTTCTCAGGGACACAAAAACAAAATTATGAGAAGAGTTAAAAGAATTTGTAAGTACAAAACTAAAAGAGAAAAATGTCTATGTTTTGTCTAACAAGTTTCTTCTTGTTTTACTCTCTGTCCTTTAGAAAGTTGATGTTACCAGCAGGGCAGTTATGGAAATAATGGCAAAGACAATAGAATATCTTCAGCCCAATCCAGGTAATGTGATTTCACAGTCTCACAGTACTAGCAGCACCTTTGGAAATACTCTTTCTCGCCAATATGTAGTCTGACAGATCACATCCTCATTATCGCGGTTAACACAAAATTGGTGACTTTATTGTGAAGTAAAAGACAGAAGTGAGTGGGCTTCTATATGAGTCTGTCAGGAAGTGGAGACTGGGTTTGGAAGGCTTGCTTTCCTTCTGTGTGTTCTTGCTTAAAATAAGGGAGCAGAATGTATCTAGAAACCAAGCGTATTTACTTGCAGGCATCTGAATGTCAGCCCTGCAAGCATGTGGGCGCCTGGAAGATGGAGATGGCTGTGGGGAGTCCAGACAGGGCCTGGCAGTCAGTGCCTATCCCACTGCTCTAGTCAAGAGCAAGGAAGCCTGAGACCACTGGAGCAGCACAGCCCTCAGCATCTGGCACCTTTGGATTTGGCAACCAGTTGAGACCAGGTGATCAGCCTGTGGGTAGGGATCAGGATCAGGCACCGTGGGGGTGTCTGCATGAGATATCTCTTCTTCCACAGTCCCAGTCATTAACTCTATATCTGGGAAAAGGACCAGACAGTACTTGTAGACTGTGGGGAGAAAACCACTTCTGAAGCAACTTCATCCAGGGCACAGGAGCAGACTTAACCCCTTTCACCTGGTCTTCAAATAGTTGTCCAACCTCATTAGTTACCACAAAAGGAAAGGTGCAGAAGAGGCCTTGATGATGAAAAAAAATAAAAATAAGTTACCACGTGTTTGACCAGAGATAACCAAACTGATCCTTCAAAAGAGAACTGTTTCCTCAAAGATGGAAACAAATTTGAACCAGTGTGAAATACTTTAACTCCATTGCAGTAGAATGAAGGACTGTTGCTGGTATAGCTACTTGGTGGTGTTTTTGTTTTAGACCATAGACAAAAGGAGGAGAATTTGATGATGCTGATAGTGGATTGAAAAAAGGAGAAATAACGTTTACAAGTTCAAGAGCAGCTAGAGAGAAAATGATGATGACTGGAATAGTTTCTATGTCAACAGATTAAAAACTGTTTATGACTTGAGTCTACAGCTTCATTTGTTTTCATTAACAAGCAGCCTACAGGAAAAGTAATAGGACTGATAAACATAGGGCTAGTGATAAAATTCTTAACTGCTGTCAAGTTGCTGTTCTATAACATTGTGTTGACTGTTTCACAAATGTATATTTAGTGCTACTCAGGCTGCTTTCCTAGACAGGAGAAAGATGCACTTAGATATTAAATGAGATCACAGAACCACAGAACATTAGGGATTGGAAGGGACCACAGTATTCATTCCACAGCTGGGCAATGGCTGCAAGTGGAATAAGAGAAAAGGGAGACTGACTCTTTTCAGCTTGCACCTGATCTTGGGTTATTTCTTGCCAGTTTTAAGAGTGCTCTGTGTAATGAATTGTGTGGGAAATTACTTGTACTTTCAGTGAAATAAAAATTTATTTGTACAACTGTAATGCTATTTACCTGGAGCACCTGTGTGTCCATTTTATTTTCTGTTTGCTTTCTCATTTTCATAAAATACAGAAACATTATGCTGAAAACAGGGGTGAGATGTAATGAAAACAATTTTCTGAAACAGCAGTATTTTGTGGATTTTCTTTAAAAGTTTACCTGTGTTTGGTAGGATGAAGAGGGTTTGGGCTGTAGCACACAGTCCTTGGTAAGTAAGATGTGTCCTGAAAAGATTGGTATGCTTACATAACATAGTACTGCAGTGCTTCCTGGTGTTTGGAAGCATCAATAAATGAAGTGTGCAGCATTGCCTAGCTTCTCTAAATACTAATTAACTAATGCTGGAAGGAAAAACAGAAGGGAAAGGGAAAGGGAAGAAGGGATTATTGAAGACAATAGTGAGTTTATTGAAAGAGGCGTTGGACTGAAGTTAGTGTAAATGAAAAAGATGTCTTTGTAGACCTCCCAATCACAAAAGAAGAGGGCTTACGATAGCTAAAATTGAGCATGGTGAAGGCTCAAAGTCTTTCAATGCAGATGCACGTAACCATCATTTCAACCAAAAGAGGTGAAAGAAGAACAAGACTCAAACTGCAAAGAATGAGCAATTGAACCCACTGCTGAATTTTCTTTTGGCAGTATTCTTATGATTTGCCATGGCTCTCTTAACACTGAAGTTGAATAATGAGTGACACCATGAAAGCCAATATAAAACAGAGTGTAACTGGGAGAAACAAAATCAAACCTTCAGAGCACTTCCATGTGGTGTTTCTTACATCGCCGACAGTCCTCATTTAGGTTGAAACACATGGCAGTAGCACAATAAAGCAGTGGAAATGAAAGGACTCCAAATGAGATTTAGAGATTGCCTAAGCACAAATTTACCTCTGCTCCCATGGAAAGTTAGTGAAATCAACTTTAAAATAAGTTAAGTGGAATGGGAACATTGGTGGATGTTTTCTAAGATTTCATACTAAACCAGCATTCTAGTGTAATAATTATAAAGTTATTAGATGGATCATTGAAGTGTCAATTTTTCATGCCTGCCTTTCTTCTCCTTAGGATTTATTTCTTTCTTGCCCTTTATTTATTGTCCTTTGATCTCTTTCATCTTCTCTGTACCTTTTGCTTTCTACTCTTAACTGCTTGTCCAGAACATAGCCACTTCAGTTTTTAATATTCCCCCTACATTTTAACATTTTTTCCCTGAAAATAATCCCATTTGTTCCTGTTTTAATTCAGCTTGCTGCTTCGGTTCCCATAACTGATTATGTTTTTGCCTTAGTTTATTTCATATGTCTTGTTTTGCACTACCACCATCATTTCAATACCATTTTAAAAGCCTAATAATTCCTATACTGAACAATCATGCAGTCTGCTGACTATAGGTTTGTTCTAGATAGAAACCAAAGATATAAAGAAATTTAGATGCTGAAAAGCATGATCTGCTAATACTCAGGGGTGGTGAGAGATCTTAAAGAAGCATAATTCCTGTATGTTAAAAATATGTTATCCTTTAACAGCTGCTTCTCAGGCAGAATAAATACACTTGTCTGGTTTTCCTGTACATGTTTGTATGTCACTTGTATGCCACAAAGTGAAACATATTCAGCAACAAGAACTATATATTGAATCATAGAATCACAGAATCATTAGAAATTGGAAGGCACCTCAAAAGATCATCTAGTCCAATCCCCCTGACACAGCAGGATCACCTAGACCACGTCACAGAGGAACACATCCAGGCAGGTCTTAAACATCTCCAGTGATGGAGGCTCCATAACCCCCCTGGGCAGCCCCTTCCAGGGCTCTGTCACCCTCCCTGAGAAGATGTTCCTTATGTGGAACATCCTGTGTTCCAGCTTACAACCATTGCCCCTTGTCCTATCANTCCCCAACCTATACTGGTACAGTTGGGGTTGTTCTTGCCCAGATGCCAGACTCTACACTTACCCTTGTTATATTTCATTAAATTTCTCTCTGCCCAGCTCTCCATCCCATCCAGTTCTCACTGAATGGCAGCACAGTCTGCAGGGGTGTTGACGACACCACCCAGCTTTGTATCATCAGCAAACTTGCTGACAGTGCATGCCAATCCCTCATCCAAGTCATCAATGAATAGATTGAACAGGACTGGTCCCAGCACCGACCCCTGGGGCACTCCACTAGATACAGGCCTCCAACCAGACTCTGTCCCATTGATATGCACTTTCAACAGTAAATTAAGAGAAGGGCATTTGTTGACTCTAGTCTGCTAATGTTTGTTGCAGAAATCTGTACAAGTTTGAGTTTTGACAGTGAAATCAGCATACAACAGTGTGAAGTACTAATGTTTTGTAAACAGAAGTGTTGACTTATAAGAGTAACCAACAAAATCAAGCATTTGCAGTGAGGGATACAGAAGCATTCATAGGTGCCCTCCTGTAGCATGCACAGTAAGTTAGGTAGTTAGGGAAGCACCCACTGAGTCAGTTTTGCTGCCAACAGAATTTAGCTGGCCAAATTTGCAGTCAAGTGCCATTACTTATTTTGATCACTGCAGGCTATTTGCATTCTGTAGTTGTAAAATTCACTAAAGCACATCATCAAACAAATCAGTTCTTTTATGTTTACTTTATTTTCAGCAATTATGATAATTGTAATGCTTTCTCCTGATCTGTAGCTTGTCTATTTAAAATAAAACACAAGCTAAAATAGTTGAAAATAATACTGAATCAGGAATTTCCCAAAATTCTCATAAACTCTCATAAAAAGTGTTTCAAAGGTTGTTGGTCATCATGTTTGGGGACGTAGAGTTTATTTAATATTCAAGAAAATAAAAACTTTCAAACCACAGCTTAATCTTGAGTGTACCTAGTCTGGAGTTTTCCTGGAGAGGAAGAACGTCTCACACTGCTATACCTCTGGTACCCAAGTATTTTAAGGTTAAGAATTTGATTATAGCTTAAAGATTTTTCTACCTTTAATGTGTGCCAGACATGCTGCCTTTGGAATATTCCTAGGCTTTCTTTTAGACCAGCCATTTCAACACAGCCTCCTTTCTGGCCTGCCAGCAGAATTAAAAAGTCAGTGATCAATAGTATTTCATCCGTTTGCCCTAAAATAATTGATGAAAAAGAGGAGTTAGTCCTTAACTCAGTGTCCTTCAAATATGTTGTAGTAGCTCAGGTAAATTTGAAGAGTGCATGCCTGTCTTTATAGTCATACTATTGCATATTTGTGACCTCTGTTGCTTTTTCCAGCTTCCAGAGCTAAACTTAGCATGATCAACACAATGTCAAAAATCCGGGGCCAGGAGAAGGGACCAGGTTACCCTCAGGCTGAAGCCTTGCTGGCAGATGCAATGCTGAAATTTGGCCGAGAACTTGGAGAAGAATGCAACTTTGGTAACCTGATTACTTCTATTTCTGTTTTACTGCAATAAAAATTGTAGTAAAATTTAAAACAATTTTCATTGTTAAAGCGTTGTGTTCTAATAAAGGAAGAACTTCTGCAAGAAGAATCAGATTTCTCCTGTATCAGATTTTTTCCTTTAAGGTCTGTTCATTGTCTGTTGTGGGTTTGGACTAGATCACAGTATCACAGTATCACAGTATTACCAAGGTTGGAAGAGACTTCATAGGTCATCAAGTCCAACCTGTCACCACAGAGCTCAAGGCTAGACCATGGCACCAAGATGTTTGTTTCTTGAGGTTGAAAGTCAAATCGTTTCCATTTGGACCTGTATCCACACAGGCTTTAGATGCTGTGTCATAGATAATGTTACTGGATACGTGTTGGAATGGAAGAGGTGCATGTTCAAAAGTGTTACTACTGTCTGTGCATGTGAGCAATAAACCCTTTGCTTCTCAGAATTATAATAAATGACGTTGTCATCGTTACAAGCAAGCAATAATGGCTAATAAATTTTTGATAAACTTTGACCTTTTTTTTTCCTGACCAAATTCCACATTTTAAGGCACTAGTGGATACTCTGGTCTTATCTGCCAACTGCTCCTTCCTCCAATCTCCACAAGAGCTTATGGCTGCCTGAGTTACAAATGTTAGGCTTAACATTGTGCTCTTCAACTGTGGGAGTCTTAACTGAAATAAATTATATTCATAACAGGGTCTTTCATCTTTCTCTCTTGTTCGTGAGGGCTTCTCTGTGGCCATTTTATATGGCAACTCACAAGACCTTCTAATGTACTGCTGAAATTGTATTTCTTATTTTAATCCTTAAAAACATTATTTGTGGCATAAAGACAGGTACTAATTGGTCAGCCTGGCAGGTGTGGAATAATTTGTGCTAAAGCAGCTGAATTGTGTTATCAATTGTTTGCTTCTCATTTGCTTTTTTTTAAGGGGAAAATGAAGAATTAATCAAATTTACATTGTGCAAGCTGGTGTATGTTCCCTGATGATGACAGTAGCACTCAGCACAAGAGATGTGACGATTACTTTTCCATTCTTAACTAATAGCGGCTATTATGGCTATTTGTCACTCTTCATTCCTGTCTGGCAGGCTCTCTGTTTCTGCACTGCATGGCTGGCATCCTCTGTCTAGGAGACAGAGCCCCTTCTGATTTTTTTTAGGTTTTTAGAGCATTCGTGAACTTTGAAAATTGAGTTATTTTTTTCCCACCAATCTACATCTCAAACTAGAAAGTCATATTTTAGCATCCTTCCTTTGTTTTTTATGCAGAGGACTAAGCCAGAAGTTATATTAACCTCAAGTTAATCTTGGAGGTAATCTCATGAGGCAGCTCATTCTTAAGTTTATGAACTTATGACATCTACAGTTTCATCCTTTCATTAAAAAAAATATGGAATTCTTAAGAATTTTTATTTTTGATACTTTCGCCAGTCTCACAGATCTAAATAGAGAAACCTAGAACACTGAAGCATGTACAGGTAACTGTTTTCTACCATGTTTGTTTCTCTAGTGAGGAACGAATGGCTAACAAGGGGTGTTGAGGGGGCTGTCTTGATACAGCATGGATCCTCAAATTGAGCTGTATCACAAGACGTAAAATCAGAGGGGCTGCAGAAGTTTTGCCATTTCACAGTATACATCATACTCTGTTTCTTTCCTAAATTTAAGACTTAAATGGTAACTGGAATTTCTGTGACTCAGTTTCATTCTGCAGTGATTTTGAACTAAGTTATTTTGATATAAACTGGTCAATTTTTCTTTCAGGACCAGCACTTGTAGATGTGGGAGAAGCTATGAAGGAACTTTCTGAGGTCAAAGATGCTTTAGACATGGAAGTGAAACAAAACTTCATTGACCCACTTCAGAATCTCCATGACAAAGATCTAAGAGAAATACAGGTATTGCCCTCACTGTGACATTTCAGTGTTGCCAAATGTGCAAAGTGTGTAAATTTACTGTTAGTTCTGTTGTTTAAAATGGGCTTTCAGATTCACAGATGACCTGATTTTGGTCTCTTTTAGCTCAAGTTTTTAGTTTTTCTGTGTGATATTGATGGTTAAGAAAGGGAAAGATCAAAATTCTAATATATTTTATTTGTTAAGTTTAAGCAGGTCTGAGCATAGTGCTCTAATCCTACCACTTGAAAGCTTATTTCACTAAATAGATGAACAGATATTTACATTCAATTTTCTAGTGTATGACATTTGATGGGGGCGTTTTGATCATTGCCTGTAGACTGGTGCTGCGCTCCTGGAATTTTGAACACAGTTTACTTGCATGAATTGTATAGTTAGTAATTCAAAAACCAGACAGCATTAAGAGAGAAAACCTAATTTTATAGCTGTGGAAGTAAAAATGCCTTCTAATTCAGCAAGTGCTTCTCTGTATAAGTAACTATTCCTCTGAGCTTGGTAAGGCTGTCATAAAGTTAAACATATGTGAAAGAAAGGTGTCTTAGGCAATTTGATGTGATCTACAAAGCTGACAATTATAAATATCATCATGGATGACAAACTAATTCTTCAGAGGAAAAGTAAATATCTAAAGTAGTAATGCTCATGCTGACAGCATTACCTTGGCCAGCCTTACGTGGCAGCTGCCAAACAGGCTGACATCAATATTATGTCAGGTAACAAACTACAAAGTGTTTAATAAAAAATAGCATTAAGATCCTTCAGTGTGTGATGGAAATGGTAACGTTTTTCTGTTGATTTGTTTGTGACCACTGTTTCACAGGCAAAAATGTATTAAATTGTGTTTTTAATAGTTTTCTTTTAAACTTCTAGAGAGAAATCGTAACGTTCAGGTAATTCTGCATCAGAGTTAAACTAAAGACATGTATTTTCTGTATAGGTGACAACTGCAGATACCAATTCTGCATGGCCTTTTTTACTGTTGAAGTTCTGTCATGCAGACAGCACTTCACAGTCACTTCTTCAGCTACACATAAAACTACCTACTTCATTGTCTCATGTTTCTGTCCTCTGGGGAAGGGTTGATCCACTGTGAAAAGCACATACTTGTAAATGTGTGTGAACTATATGATTATGGTATGGCACGAGAAGAATTGGGGAACAACCTTTGTTCTGTGCTTGTGTTTGCTTTTTTATGGTTTTAGCATCATCTGAAGAAAATGGAGGGTCGACGTCTGGATTTTGATTACAAAAAGAAAAGACAGGGCAAGCTTCCTGACGAAGAACTTCGCCAAGCTCTAGAGAAATTTGATGAATCAAAAGAAATTGCTGAGTCAAGCATGTTCAACCTTCTGGAGATGGATGTGAGATATCTGTTGTTAATCTCTGAGCTGAATCTCGAAAAGGCATTCTAAAGTAGTCTGACTTAAAAGCCTTATTAAATTCATTATGCCACAGATTCCTGTGTCGCTGTACAATGGGGAAGCACCTTCCACCTTGTTGGACTCAATGAGGGGATCAGAAGCCGTAGTAATATACAGCATGCACGTGTAGGACTGTTTCTTTAAGTATTTTTAGGTAACTGAGCTAAAGAACAGAAATCCTTTATAGCATTGTTATACTTCCTAAATACATAAGGGAGGTTCTTCTTCCCCTCTGCTCTGCCCTGGTGAGACCACACCTGGTGTATTGTTTCCAGTTCTGGGCTCCTCGGTTCAAGAGGGATGTGGAGCTGCTGGAGAGGGTCCAGCGTAGGGCAGTGAAGATGATGAAGGAGGTGGAGCACCTCCCTTAGGAGGAGAGGCTGAGGGAGCTGGGTCTCTTTAGCTTGGAGAAGAGGAGACTGAGGGATGAACTCATTAATGTCTACAGATATTTGAGGGGTGGGTGTCGGAAGGATGGAGCTGGGCTCTTCTCAGCGTCATGTAGTGATAGCACGAGGGGCAGTGGTTGTAAGCTGGAACATAGAAGGTTCCACATCAACCTGAGAAGGAACTTCTTCACAGTGAGGGTGACGGAGCACTGGAACAGGCTGCCCAGGGTGGTTGTGGAGTCTCCTTCACTGGAGATGTTCAAGGCCCACCTGGATGTGTGACTTGGTCTATGTGATGCTGCTGTGGCGGGCGATTGGACTAGATGATCTTTCGAGGTCCCTTCCAGTCTGTAGTGATTCTATGATTCTACATAGCATTACTTACAAAACCAAAATATCTTCCTTATTTAAATATAAGTCATTACTTCCTCAGTGACAGGTTTGGGGTGTGAGACAAGTTGTTTGCTGAAGTATGTGAGCTGCTGAGGGGGTTGAGATTAGATGTGATCAGAGATGAACTTACAACTCCATGGTTTCTGCTGTAACCAGAGAAACTAGTGCACTAGTGAATGGAAAAGCCAAAGTTAATGTGACTGCTCAAATCCAGTCCTGCAACATATAGACCAATTTAGGATTGAGCGTCCATGAGGGATTTTTTAATATTCTATTTATGATTAACGTTGGAACTGTAAAACCAAGTGAGAAGAAAAATTTATCTCTTGGACATAAAAATTATTTCACCTGATATTCTTCCTTATAGAATGGCGAGAGGAAATCCAGTTTAAACATTTCTGTTATTGATTATTCCATAATCAAAGTGCTTTGATTTATGGAAGGTTTAAAAACACATCTAATTTAGTGTTTCATTTTGGTACCAGAATGCCACAGAAGAACCACAACAAATCTGAAAGCATTTGCATGTTAGACATTAAATACAGCTCTACTGAAATGAAAGTGTGACAAGCTGATGGCTGTAGTCCTTGTTAGCATCCAGCTCCACATGGACTAACAGCACTGGCCTGCATTACAACATTGCAGCATTGTGTATCATGTAAATTGGTAGCCATTGCATTGCTCGCAGAAGAGTTTTGGATGTTTTCTTCCCTCCTAAGTTCACTGCAAATATTCAGTGCAAATTCTGCATCCAAGAGTAGACAGTGTGCTCCTGTTTTGTTCTGCTTCACAGACTGGAATACAACGAAGCATGACTGTAGTCGCCATAGTTTTCTTCCCCTCATAGAATGTTTTTAGTTTTATGACGTCTACTGAATGAGGTAGGTTTGTAGGCTGTTATTCATGCAGCTCAGCCATAGAGATGATCAAAGAAGAGTTGCATTTGCCATTCCAACTCAGGTCATAACCAGACACAGAATCACAAAATGGTAGGACTTGGAAGGGACCTCAGAGGATCGTCCGGTCCAACTGCCCTACAAGAGCAGGTTTACATACAGAAACTCGCACAGGGACACATCCAGGCAGGTTTTAAATATCTCCAGTGAAGAAGACCACATAACCTCTCTGAGCAGTGTGTTCCAATGCTTCTGTTACCCTCCCAGTAAAAAAAAAAAATTCCTTGTGTTTAAGTGGAACTTCCTATGTTCCAGTTTGTGTCCATTTGTCTCTTGTCCTGTTACTGAGCACCACTGTGAAAAGTCTGGCCCTGTTTCCCTGACACCCACCCTTCAGATATTTCAAAGTGTTCATAGGATCCTCTCTCAGTCTTTTCAGTCCTAGGTTTCTCAGCCTTTCCTCACAAGACAGATGCTGTGGTTCCCCTAATCATCTTAGTGGCCTTCTACTGGACTCTCTCCAGTAGTTCTTTGCTCCTTGAACTAGGGACCCCAGAAATGCACACAGTATTCTAGAAGTAACCCCACCAGGGCAGAGTAGAGGGGGAGGAGAAACTCCTTCAACCTATTGGCCACACCCTTCTTAATGCACCCCAGAAGACTACTGCCCTTCTTGGCCACAAGGGCACATTGCTGACTCATGGTCAGCCTGTGGTCCACCAGGACTTCTTGGTCCTTTTCTCAGAGCTGCTCTCCTGCTCTCCAGCAGACCAGTCCCCATCTTGTACTGATAAAGAAGGTTGTTTTTCCCCAGGTGCAATACTCCACAGTTGCCCTTGCTGAATTTCATCCTTTCCCTGACCAGCTCTCCAACCTCTCCAGGTCATGCTGAATGGCAGCACAGCCCTCTGTCATGTCAGCCACTCCTCTCACTTTTGTATCATCAGCAAATTTGCTGAGGGACACTGTGTCCCCTTGTCTGGGTCACTTATGAATGTACGGAATAAGACTAGACCCAGTAGCAACCTCTGAGGAACACCACTGCTGTGGAGCCACATGCCTCCGACTAAACTGACTCACTGACCACAGCTTTCTGAGCTCTGTCCTTCAGCTAGTTCCCAATCCACATCACTATCCAATGATCAAATCCACCTATCTTTAGTTTGTCTGTCTGATAGAAGGACAGTGTCACTTATAATTTCAATAGCTGTAACGGAGTAAAATTTTACGTAATATGTGGTAAATGAAAAATCAGACATAGCAGAAACACAGAAATAAATGCATTGACATTTTAATAAGATTTGTGCAGGAAGTGTGCAAATCTTATTTTTGTAACCACTTTTTCTTCTGCACACTAACTACAAAGATTAATCAAGTTTTTAGCTAGGTAAATGAAACTGCCTTGGAAGTGCCAGAGTGACAGTCATCTTTACTCACTGTTGCTGAGCTGTAAGTACTCACCGGAGATGTGATGTTTTGATGTCGATCCTCAGATTGAACAAGTGAGCCAGCTTTCTGCTCTTGTACAAGCCCAACTGGAGTACCACAAGCAGGCTGCACAGATCCTACAGCAAGTTACTTCTAAACTGGAAGATAGGTAATGCACTTACTCAAAGTTTGTTGAAATGGTTGGTTTGTTTTACAGAGGCAGAAAACCTGTGAGTAGAGAGCAATGCTGACTTTTGCAGCTTTGTCGTGTTGACATTTGTGAAAACAAGAGCCATTTGATGAGGGACTTTTAGGTTGAGGTTTATGTTTTGCAGAAGTGTATGCTTCTAAGTGTGCCTGAGTGAGGGCTGAATTCAGGAAAGCAACTTTGCTTAGAAGAGTTGTTAAATGGATTTAACTGAAAGCAGGTTTTTAAAAATATCTGGAATAGGTGGGATTTGCAACTCTAGATCCCTTAGCATTGCTGCAGGCATTCACAAAGTCATCTTTTTGAGACGAGGTGCTAAGGATTGCTGTCTCAGAATTGATACAATACAATTTTAAAAATTTTAATTTAGAAGTTTCATTTCTATCACCACAAAACAGATTGTACCCTGTTAAAATGAGAAAAAGACCATTTGTAAACATTAATCAGCTTCCCACACAAACCCTTCTTCAGGGAAACCTCACATACAGGAAAGTTTTCTTAAATTCATGTGGCTGTGCAAGACTCTTCCTAAGAGCTGGACATAATTGCTGAGAGTAGGTGATGTTCACATACTGTGTGAAGCCAACTTTGTAATAATGCATGATGCTTTGCCATTTTTATGTGATTAGTGTAGATCTGGCTTCTGATACTACTGGATCTGTCAGTGTTTATTCTCAGACTACACAGCCTGTAAGCCTCATCCAGTTTTAAGTTTGAGAATTTCTTTGCCTTTAGAGGCAGCACTTGTTTTGGCACACTGCCCAGCAGGCTGTTTCTGGACACAGTCCTCAGTGCTCTCTAAACAGCCAGAAGAATATTTTTCAGCACTTTCAATTGCAATTCAGCACTTTTTAATTGCAATTAATGTACTTTATGGAAGCACTGAGAAATGCTTATGAGAAGATTAGTTTTTTGGTAGTCTGTAAGTTACTCCATAAAGTGAACATACCTCTTTCTGCAACAAATTTCTTTTCCAATTCAGATAATCCTTTGCACTTTTGAGGCTTCTTTTTTGAAGCAGTATCTTTGCTTAAAGTTTCAGCTCTGAATGATTTCAGCATTTCAAGAAAGTCGTGTCAGACTGCTAGTCGGATAGATCAGCCAAAGTAGCCTTTTGCATTAACCTGCTGTGCATCTGTAATTGTAAAGAGTCTGCTGGTTAGCTCATCCTGGATGCAGAGCTGTAACTACTTCAACAGCTCGTCTTCATTTCCTGGTAATACACAGACAGCAAAGAATGCGTAGCCCTGGGTTGTGTAGGATGGGGATTTTTCGACCATATGGACCAGGAAATAATTTTTTACTTCTAAGCTGGGCAAATTTGCTACTGTTTACTGTCAGTGGTATCTACAGTAGACACTGTCCTGTTTTCTAGGGACTTCTTGAAATACATGAATGGAACACCTTTGTGCTGCTATTTGCCTTGGACAAGTTTTCTGTCTGTTAAGACTGTGCTATTTAAAAATATTACCTGAAGAACTTTTAAAAAATCTTAGTTAGACTGCAAAAGTCATGAAAAATTATGGACCTTTCAGATTAGGCTTCAAAACTTTCTTCATGAGTGGCAAATGCAAGAATTTTAGTTTTTCTTCTACACATTAACAGACAGCGTAAAGGTCTTTAAAATATCATGATTGTAGGGACTGGGACTACAGAAATTTGGCAAACACTGGGAGACTTGCAATAAAATTTATAAAATCTGGAAGGTCAGCAAAAGTTTTTGCTTTCAGAGTATCTTTTTCATCAAGCAAAAGGAAGCTGCAGTTTTCCAGACTGATTGGCATGACAGGCCAGCTGGGAAGCAGCAGTGGTGAACTTGAAGACATTTCTTAGGCAACATGGCTCATGCTGAGCTTCTTGGATAATTTTTAGCAAGGCCTTAAAACTGCTGCATTGTAGTTCATAGTCTGTACATGATGGTGTTTGTGTCACAAGATAATAAGTGTAATAGATCTTGTTTACTTATTTCTTAAAAATGTTACTGGTTTGATAAAGCAACTTCTGAGCAAAACACAGCCATTTGTCTTGACAACTGATTTATGTTCTTAATGTGCTTGTGGTTTTGTATATGAAAGAAATATCACAGTGTCACAGTATCACAGTAGTGACAAGGTTGGAAAAGACCTTAAAGATCATCCAGTCCAACCTAAATCCAAAAAAACCCTAGTCCTAACATCTAACATCTAGATCATGCCACTCAGAACCTCATCCAGCCTAAAGTAAAGCAGTCTCTGAGTACTGACTAGTACTGGTAATGTTGTGGGAAAGGAGGACACAATTGTTATCAGGACTGAAAATGGTTAAGTTAGAAGCTGATCTTTTGAATAGCTAAAACAAAATGTTCTACCAACACCAGGCCTGGGGCCTATCTAGAGGAGGTTTGGAGAAACAAACTTGTCCTTTAAATACAGAAGTTTCAACTCAAGTAGTCTTCCATGTGCAGCCTTAGAAATATATGTGGCAGTTGCTTTTGGGTCCTTTCATCACCCCTTCCGTTGATTTTACCTTGGAATCTGAAAATGTGACATACTAGAAATTCTAGATTTCTCCCTTAGCAGAGGAAGTTGAAATGAGGTGATGTGTAACATTTTTCATTTGAAAGTCAGGAGAACTCGAGTTTGTGTGCAACAGGTATTCAGAATTACAAATTACCCAAGTCCACAACCAAAGTCAGTACATTCCCATATGGCCTTCTCGCAAAATCACACAGAGCCAACTGAATAGTTACAGCTTGCCAGGACAGAAGCACATTCCTTACTGAATTTGGGACAGAAATGTTTGCACAGCCCTTCTGTAAGCACTACTAATCACCTAAGTTTTTCTCCATTAGAGGCTATTTGCTGTTGTTTAAAAAAAGGAAGTCAGGCAAAAAGGTAGGTTCCTAGAAACAAATTGAAATCGACAAGCTCATGGCAATTTAAACTTAAGTTGTAAACAACAAAAAATTACTCCAAATGCCAAAACGTGTTTTAGCTGGTGGATTGGCAGATAGGAACTTCAGCCATCAAAGGTGTTTAGTGCATCTTGTATGTTAACAAGAAACTAAGTCTTGACATTTAACTTAATGTTTTGGCAGAATAAAAGAGGCATCATCTCAGCCCAGGAGAGAATACCAGCCCAAACCACGGATGAGTCTGGAATTCACAACTGGTGACAATCCTCAGCATAATGGAGGAATATCCCATGCCACCACACCTAAACCATCAGGTAACAGCAGTAGCAGTGTGAGAAGAAAAGCTGTCTGAAGTTTTGCTGCAATGCTGAAGTTCCATGCTTTCTTCTAGAGATTAGTTCTTCCATAGTGAGGGAAAATGAGAATAAGGAGACTATAGAAGAAGAGCTGTGATTAACAGATCAAGAGAGGTTCCTCTCCCCTTCTACTCTGCCCTGGTGAGACCACACCTGGAGTATTGTTTCCAGNTGCTTTCAGTGTGCCTTTGGGTCCAAAATGTGTTTTGTTCTAGAAGCAAAAAGGTAGTAAATTCACTTTGAAATACAAATCTTTACAGAACAGTTCAGAAAGAACAACTGGAAATTTTCAATGAAAATGCAGAGCTCTGAACCCTCCCCAAACCCCCATAAATTTATTATGATTTTTAAAACCAGGTATTAAAACAAGAGACTGAAAGTAAAGTTCACTGGAAAGTAAAACAAAGCCATCTGAATTCTCTTTTTTTGCTTAGTTGGGAGTGACACAAGCAAGGTTAAGCATTTGTATGAGTGTGCTTAGTAATTATTTTAAAGAAGTGTTTACTTCGTGTCACTCTCATAGCAGCAAGGCTTTATCATTTGTTTCTCTCAGTAATGGTCTGTTAAGGCGAGGCCTGTTCAGACCCTGACCTCAATTCATAGGATCGTAGGATGTTAGGGGTTGGAAGGGACCCAAAGAGATCATCGAGTCCAACCCCCCTGCCAGAGCAGGACAAAACTATCTAACACAGATCACCGAAGAACACATCCAGGCGGGCCTTGAAAGTCGCCAGAGAAGGAGACTCCACGACCTCCCAGGGGAGCCTGTTCCAATGCTCTGTGACCCATACAGTAAAGAAGATATATGTCAATATATGACAATTCTATGAATGTAAAATCTGTAGTAGGTAAAAACCATCACTGTTAAGATTTTTAAGCACATGGTTTCTTTGTGATTTTTCTCCCTAGGTGTTCACATGGATCAGCCATGCTGCCGAGCTCTGTACGACTTTGAACCAGAAAATGAAGGGGAGCTGGGATTTAAAGAGGGTGATATCATTACCCTCACTAACCAGATTGATGAAAACTGGTATGAGGGGATGCTTCATGGCCAGTCAGGCTTCTTCCCCATCAATTATGTCGATATTCTAGTTCCATTACCCAATTAGGATGGCTGATTCACCACTCTGACCAGATAGTTCTGTCAGATACCACTGCTTTCAAAATGCTGCTTCTTAACACCTTACAAGTGCAAACTGCAGTGGTTACAGTCATCGATACCTACTGAGCATCTTTGGTTTATGTGTTGTCAGTACTATGTGGTGGTGATGTGTGGTATCTTCTGAGACAGCATAGTGTGGGTTAGTTTATTGGCCATGCTGCTCTGGTGATAACCAGAGCCATTACTGAGATCAAGCTGAGAAGACGATGATAAGTGAAACAGGTAACTTACAGTGAAGCACCAGGAAGTGAGGGTGGTAATGAGAAGATAATGCTTATCACCACTGCATTACTTTACAATCTTAGTTCTCTACAAAAAGGGGGAAACATTCTTGCCATTCCATCTTTTCCTTCCTGGTGATACAGTTCACACAGGTCTCATGTTGACTAACCAGAGTTGTATCTTAAACCAAACTATCTTGCAGTTCTCACAGAGACAGTGTGTATGTAGACCCTCTCAGAAAGTTAACCACTGTGCTGTGGCTTGCTGCTCTCTGCTTACTTTTATATTCTTAATTATTGATAAAAGGCCTGTTTCCATCCAGAGATAAATGTTCCATCCAGAGGAAGACAATAAAATGGGGATTCCTGTAGTAAAAACCTTGAACCACAGACCACCTGAATTTGCCCTTCAGGAACTTTGAGCATGCTCACAAAAATGCCAGTAAGAGGGCAAGATGGGGAATAAAACTGGCATTTGTTAAGTGTTTTTTGTCAAGTCTTGGCACAAAATCATGCTGCTTAAGCACCAGATACCCTTTGTAAACTCGTTCACTGAGGAATACAATAACCAACGAAACACAGCTTTCTTGCTTCACTTGTTTCTGTCTACCGTGTGTTTTTTGAACATCATTTGTGCATATTCTGCCCTCAATGAGGACTCAATGAAACCTGCTCTATTTTTGTGTTGAACAATTAAAGACATGTGGCTGTATATGCAAAAACATTTCCCATCTGTTCAGTTGGTTTTGTTGTGTTCCTCCTTCCTGCACTTTGTGTGTACAGTGCTGTGCCTAGCTTCTTGGCATTCTTTTGGTAACAGTTGCAGAAGTTCTATTAGTTTAGTTATCCAGAGTTCTATTTATCTAAATTGTACAGACTATTTCAGAGATTTAATGTGCTGCTTCCAATGTGCCACTTCAATACTGGATGATGTGAAATAAAGACAATTCCCTAATGCTTAATATATTAAACTATATCATGGAAAGTATTGATATTTCAAATAAATGCTAAGAGAATAACTAGAATAATGTTGTGGATTATTCATTGTGTTCATTGTGTTCTGTTGTGCTAGCTTCATCCAACAAGACTTTCATTTCAGAAAGAGTTTTCCTCATTTCCTGCAAATGAGAAAAATACTTTTTCTGTCATTATCATATTGCTTCAGTCAGTTAAAACTCACAGACAGAATGGCCCTCATAAAGAAGATAAACTGAACACAGCACATTAAATTTGTGTCTCGATGACTAGCGTGAAATCTGGTGGATACAGGTTATTTCTCATTAAATGCTTGTGTTCACAAACAACCTAAAGGCATGGTGACTTAGTTTTTTTTTCTTTTATTTAATTTAATTTTATATTCTTTGTTGTACACACATTGTGGGGAGTTAGCATTGACAGAGAGCCAAACATACACCCAGCAGCTCAGTCATTATGCCCATCAATGAGAGGACAACAAAGCTGTGAGATAAACATGGGGAGGTTGCTTGCTGGACACTCTCACAAGCATAACAGACTGGACTTGGTGAAAACTAATGTATGACCAATTAAAGTTGGTTTATGCGCAGTGAGAAACAAGACAAACATTAAAATGGCATCTTTCCTACTTCATTTCCCAAGCCCAAATTCAGTGCTTCCTTCCTGACCCCTTCCCACTAGCAGTGTAGGAGGATGTACACTGGGAGGTTTATGGTCAGTCTGTAACAGCTCTTCTTTGGTGCTTCTTCCTTTCCACAGTTTTCCTCTGTTCAGCAGTGGGTCTCTGCACAGGCCATGGTGTGTATATCTGCTGATGTTTCTTGGACCACCTTCTCCTCCTGTTTCTTTGATCTTGGTGTTTTTCTGGTTTTTCCCCTCTTCCTCTCTCTGCCTGGTGTGTTTTGACCTTTCTTGAGCATTTTTCCTAAGAGGTGCCACCATCTTCCCTGAGGAACATAGCCATGGCCTGCAGTGGGTCCACTGGAGCTGTCTGGAATCAGTTAGGTCTGTCACAAGGCAGATTTACATCGCACAGAGGCTGCCCGGCTGTTACCCACTCTCTGCTCCTTGTGAGATTACACCATATGCCTATCTACGGGGTGTCCCTATGCACATTGACAGAGGCTCTGACACAGTAGTAAGAAAATAGTCTGACAGAGGCTGAGCCCCATCCAAGATTCAGTTTCAAGGCCAGGTTGGATAGAGGGCTCTGAGTTGGCAATATCTCTACATGTTGCAAGGAATGTTGAAGTAAATGAACTCTAAAGATCTCTTCCAAAACAAAGCTTTAAAAAATGTTTATGTGTGTATATATATATGTGTGCATTTACTTTTATATATATGTGTGTGTGTATATATGTATACACAGACATGCATAAATATATCTATATTTACTTATATATGTATGTATGTGTATGTATACACATACATACAACTCCTGTTACTACAGTTCTGGCCTAAATCCCAGGACTTGCCTGTAAGTAAGTTTTTGTCATTGACAGGAAATAATGTTTAAACTCAATGGCTGTGAAACTTGTAGCAGATGCGTTAATTATGATATACTACTGTTAAGAACTGTTTTCCAGTTCATTAATGATGTCAATTATCAAGGCCTAGCAGTCACAAGTAGTGCTGCTGTACCTGGCAGACATGTTTCTAGGCCTGGCGTGCCCCTGTTTCACCAGATAATTATTCTGTAGTGCTTCTGGAGGGCACGCAAACATAAGGCAACTGTTCTAGAGACAATTTTACATAACTTAGAGCAAAAGTTTAATTGCCCTGCAGTGCTGTCCCACCCTGCTGAGGGGCCTGGCTTTCAAGGCTTAGGGAAAAGTGCTGTCTTCAACAAATGGGGCCAAAGGAAATGCATGCTCAAAAAACGTTTAAAGGCACCACGTGGCGACATGGGCCCAGTTCTAGCGTGTTCTATGGGTCTTGGCAGTTTGTATTGCACTGTTCTCTGTCTTGCACATGTGCTGCCTGAAGAGCTTTATTCCTCAGATGGTAAAATCAAAATCTGAGCTGGCCAAGACAGAGATTACCAGAGCGGACAAAAACTTGCTTCTAAAGCTTCAGTGCTAGGGTGAAGGGTGTGATCCAGGGATCGGAAAAAAGCAGAAGGTTTGCTTTTACACTTCAGGGAGTTAAATGCTTTGTCTGTAGAGTCCTGTGACTTTGCAAACAACACAATTTTCTCACTGGCAGACTTAGAACGTATGTCAGCCTGCTCACTAATACGTACGCGTGTCTTAGGCTGCTCCTCACAGAGGGATCCCTCTGCGGACATTTTCCACTGCTGAGCTATATAACTGCTTTTGGCAGTTTGATGTTTTGTATTTTTAATGTTGAACCCCCAAGGCCTAATGCAGTTTTTAGCCGCCTCAGACATTCTCACTTACCACAAAGTGAAACTGTGAAAAAAAAAACCAGCACAGAACTCAAACTTATTTCCCCAAGCAGTTCTCCATTTAAATAACTAAATTATTGAACCAAGTGCAGGTGTTTCAGTTTTCTTTTCTCTTTTAAAATATCTCCTTCCCTCCAGTAAGAGAGAAGATGGTCGTCACACTCAGATTTTTGGATTTGAATTTGGCCTAGCGGTTATACAGGCAGCTCTCCCTTTACACATAATTGTGCGGCTTTTCCCATGTGAACTACATGGACAACTACATTTCAACTACATTGAAAACTGCTATGAAGACTTTTTTCCTGATTTCATATTTTTAGGTCTTTCAAATGCTTATGGCTAGTGCTATGCTGAGCAAGAGTTGGGCTCTGGGATGTATGCCTAGACTTGTCCTATCTGCAGTCCAGGGAAACAGGTTAGGCTCATGAAAGCAGGGAACAGGGTGTGTGTATAGGTCAGTGTGCTCTTCTTCCCAGCGTAGGAGTAGGCTGAGTTTGAAAACGTGAAATGAAGTAATGAGTTGGGGCACATTCCCAGGTAACACTAAAAAACACAGTGCATTCTTTAGAAAGGTACTTTTTTTTATTTTCTGTAAAGCATTAGTAGGTTGTCTTAGACTTACGCTCAGAATTTCTAGAGCGCTCTGTAACTACTATATTTTTAAGACTCTTAGCACTCTGGTAGTTCAGTCACAAATTCAGAATTTACAGAAGGCGTTTGTGGTGGGTTCAGGACCACAATTTAACATCAAAGAAAGAAAAGCAAAGCAGTGAGGTCTCAGTGGCATCTCGGATAAAATTCACCAGACAACTGATGGCTTAGGGAAACTCCAGAAAGATTTATTAACAGTAACTATACACAGAAAAGGTTATGCAAGACGGTGCATACAAACTGGAAACTCTGTCATTAATGCCCTCACAGAACCTGAGAAAGTAGAATGGTAAACCACTCCAGTTTGGGCCTTGGATCTTCTTCTAATTTAGAGACCTGGGAAGGAAAGTATGTCAGTCCGGGATGGCCTGAGTTTCTCAGCGCCCACACCTGCATCCCTCGGTGCAGCAGACATGCATCCTCAATGCTCTCGGGATGGCCTGAGTCTCTCAGTGCCCACAATCTGCATCCCTCGGTGCAGCTGCATGCATTTCAG
>VXBP01005777.1:0-48217 GCA_013400115.1 Rhinopomastus cyanomelas
GGAAGCGGGGAATTTAGGGGTGGGGTGGGGTAATTTGGGGATGGGATTGAGGAATTTGGACACAGGGTGGGGGAATTTGGGGATGGAGAATTTGGAGATGGAATTGGGGAGTTTGGGGATGGGGTTGGGGAATGTGGGGCTCTGATATTCCCCACTGAGGTAAAACACAGCAAAGCTCAGGGGCTGGAGAAAGGGGCTGTGGTGGGGACCCTCCATCCCTCAGCCAGGGGATGATTTCCAATTCCACCTCCCTCTGGCCATGAGAAGCCCAGTAATTCCCAGCCCCCTTTACTCCCGGGAGGTTTCTACCTGTTTTTTCTTCTGTCAACATCCTACAGCAGCTCAAACAGCTTTTCTGTCCCTGTGCTTCCCCTGCCGATGGCTTCAGAGGGAGCCGCCACAGCCTCTTTGCTTCTTTCCCTTGGAGAAGCCCGGGTGCTCCCTCTTGCTCCCTGGGGTCCCCATCACCTCCCCTGGGACAGGGGGATGCACTGGAGCATGGGAACAGGTGGAGTAAAGGCAGCAGCACCACTGCTGGGACCCCCCTTTGGCTCCCACCCACCGCAGCAGGCAGTGGGTGGGCACAAAGCTGTGCTGGAGCCATTTGGCTCCCAAATCCCAGGGGCAGCCCAGTGGGCTCAGGAACCCACAGCGACAGCCAAGTAGCATCAACCACCACCACCAGGTCAGGCCAAGGAGAACACCTGACCCCACCACAAAGGGTGGCCGAAGGACACCACCCCTTGTCCACTGCTGCCACGGGGCACCTTCCCAGCCGGGACACGAACCCTTGGGCTCCTACCTGTGTGTGACCCCCCTGCCAGGCTGGAGGAAGCCAGGACCCTGCTCCTCGTCGCTCTCCTGGTACAGTAGCCGGTGAGACTGGAGACATTCCTGGCTGCTCCAGGCCTTCAGAGCCCACGGCAGGGCCCATCCTGCTCCAGCTTTGGGAGGGGAAAGATGCGGAAAGGGAAGGTACAACAACCAGGCGAATCCAGCCGGGAAGGCGCCCGCGTGCCAAGCAGCCACCCCCTCGCTGCCGATGTGCCGGGGAGCCTCCATGGGGACCGACAGCCTGGTTTTAGGGTTAAAATCCAAGTGAAGAGGCTGTGAACGGGGTAACGGTGTGGACATGCTATCGCTCCAGCTGTGCCCACACATCTGGCAGAGCCAGCCCTCCCCAGGCACGCTGTGCCCAGCACCGCAGCTCCTGCAGATGCTGGAAGCCACAGGCTTTGCCTCCACACCCTGCCTGTGCTGGGCAGGATCCGGGCAGGTTTGGCTCCTTTTCTCTGCCCTGAGCAGCCCTGAACCTGTTGGCAGCTGAAGGGCTCCAGCTCCAAGCGCCTGCCCTTTGCCACCCTGCTGGAGCAGGGACACCGGGCAAAGGCACTGGCAGTGACCGTGGCAAGACCTGGAGCGCTCCCTGCCCGGTCAGAGCCTTCCTGCCGCTGGGTCTCAGCCAGCCTGAAGGATGGGGAGAGGTCAGCGCTACCCCAAAACCTCCCGCCAGCGCCCTGCCCCTCAGCCAGTGCTGCCTGTCACACCCCAGGGATGGGGCTCTGCTCCCGGGGATGCACTGGGAGCCCATGCGCAGAGCAACGAGCCCCAGTACAACCCCTCTGCGCCATGGGGCCAGCTGGGCAGCTCTGCTCGGGGGTCTGGGCTCCATTTAAATGAGAAACTTCAGCCCTGGCTTGGGGGATTCTGTTTCCTTGGAAGCAGGAGCCGGCAGGAAATGAAGTGAAGGCGGCCCCGCTCTGAGCTTTTCACCAAATGCCGAAGGCAGCGGGAGGCACTTCCCGGTGCAGCCCGGGTCTGCAGAGCATCAGCCACGGCCACCACCCGAGCAGCGGCTTCCCGGGCAGGAGAACGTGGCCAAGCCCCACAACCACCAGTGTGGCGAGCGCGTTGGCCTCCAGCACCCCGGCACCATCTTGCTGCTGCACCATGGAGAAGGCAGCTGCACCGCCGTGAGCTGGGTGCAGCGCCCCAGGGGTGGGTGCAGCTTGCGCCTGGGTCTCCCGCCGGCTTCGGGGTTGGGCTTGTGTCCGAAGCCGAGCCCAGGGGGAGCGTTGGGTTGGCGCTGGGAGCAGCCCCAGCTTCTCGCCGGCTGCCTTCAGCCCCCTGCACACGCAGGCGCTGGCCTTTGCGGGAGCGGCTGAGCCCAGCGCAGAGCTGCTGCCCTGCCAGACTGCAGAAACTTGAGCTCCAAATCCATAATTCCTCTGGCACCCCGTGGTTATTTGTGAGCTGCTGTGAGCAGATGGAAGAGTTACAGATAAAGCCATCCGCAGCACGGGAGCCGCTCGCCTTCCCCGCACAACCGCGTAGGCAACAGCAAAGGCAGCGAGGAGAGAGGGGAAGGGGAGGGGAGGTGGGGAGAGAGGGAGAAAGAAGAAGGGGGGAAAAAAAAAAGGCAGAGAGAAGGAGGAGAAGGAGTCAGCCATTTCTACAGAGGCTGAGCTGCCATCTCAGCACACCTACGTGCGAGGAGCGGGGACTCTCTGCTGGCAGCGGGCCCTTCCCGGGGAGCTGGAAGAGGGGTAGCGCTCTGCCACCAGCCCCGGCTGCCTGGCGAAGGCAGCAGCGTGTCGGGGGTGACATTGGCACGGCGGAGCGGTGCCACACACTGGGAGAGCAGGCTGTTAACGCTGATCGGAGCTGGCAGCGCCTGCACTCGCTTCGGTCCCAGAGGGGGAATTAAGGGAGAGAAGCTGACGTCAGTGGTGGAAAGGACACGCAGCCCACTCGTCCACGGCAGCCGGCAGCATCTTCTGGGTGTTGCTAACACCACCTTGAAGGAGAAAATTAAATGGGTCTTTGGAGACGGGGGGCTCCTGTGAAGCCGCAGCTCGGCCAGCTGTGATCCGGTGCCGAGCCCGGTGGAAGAGGCAGACGGGCAAACACTTCAAAGGCTGGGGCCAAGGCCAGAGCTGAGGCACAGGCAGGCTCCCGAGACTCTCCCCCAGCTGCAGCAGCTTCTCCGAAGGAAACCACTGCTCGTGGAACAGGCTCAGAGAGCGCCGACACGCGATTCATCTCGCTGCTGGGCTCTGCTGCCTTGCGCCGAGCTAAACCCCAGGCTGGGGAGGGGCAGCAGCTGCATTTTAGAGCGGGGAGCAAGGGGGGGGTGGTGGTAAAGCAGCCCAACACCCACCATCAACCCCCCCGAACTCCCAGAGATGACTTCCAGGGGTTGGTACCCCAAAAACTCCTGAGGCACCGAGTTACCCCCAGCTACAGCCGCAGCCATCAGGAGCCAGGCTGCCGCTCCAGGAGCTGGGACCCGCAGCAGCGGGGAGTGTGGAAGCCCAAGAGCTCCCTCCTTCCCCTGCCCTCTGCGCCCCAGCACGACTAAAGGGCTTGCTTGTTCAGAGGCTGGCAAGGCCAATTAATCTAATGAGGTTTTGCAGCCAGGGACTATTGTCAGCCAAGAAAGGCACAGCGCTGCAGAGCGAGCGCACGGGTGGCTCCGCGAAGCCAAGGGAATTTGGCAGAGAGACGCTCGCGGTAGAAGCAGGGACGAGGAGCAGCAGGGACCAGGAGCAGCAGGGACCAGGAGCAGCAGGGACGGATCCCTTTTGTTGCTCCGCGCCGACTGGCGAGATGAACTCCCAACACACAGAGCCCCAGGCCAGGCTCACGGTACCAGACCCAAACAGGGCACCTGAAAACAGGGCCAGGAGCCACTGCCGCCGCAGCTGGGCACATTAACTGCAGCAAGGACCTTGAGCAGCTGAAATGGAGGCAAAAAAAAAACCCCCAACCCCAAACCTGAAACCAACAGCAGCGGCAGCAGCAGCTCCCTCCCAGCCAGCCCAGCTGTGGTGGCTCTGCTCTTGCAAGATGGAGTAGGGGCTCATTTCCTATGGCGGGGAGGACACGGTGGGGCTGGGGGCTCCTCCTGGGTGGCTCTTCACTGCTGTTGATACCCACTGCCAGCAGCACTAACAGCCACCACTGAGAACCCCCAACTGTGGGGTGGCTGCGCGTTGGCACTTGGGAGAGGTTTCAGCAGCACTGGGCACCCGCTGGCTTCCTCCACCTGTGGGGAGGATCCAGCCTGGTCACCCTCGGGCTCAGCAAGACACCCCTATGAGACAGGACAAGGGTTGCAAAGGCACCTCCTCGTGCTCCTGGCCAGAAGTTGCCCACAGAGCAGCTGCCACAGCCCTTCTGATGTGAACTCCAGCATCTCCACACATTCCCGGAGAAACGAATCGAAGACAGCGGGTTGGATAGAAAGATTTTATCAAGTATTAAAAAAAAAAAGATCCAAAAACATTTCTTCTTATAGTTTTTCTGGGGGTTTTGGGGTTGTTTTTTTTTTCACACGGACATTACAAAAACAAAAGGATTTGCAACCAGGATCTTCATCCGGGGGTTACTGAGTTGATAAGAGAAAATAAAGCAGCAGGAGAAGCTGGTTCACGCAGCAACCGACCGGGAGAAGGACAGGAGGACGATAACAGGGGACACACGGACCGGGCTCTGCTCTGTCCGTCTGCAGCCCAGGTGGCAGAGCCCAGCCCTCAGTGTTTGCTCTGCAGGGGTAAGAAAATCAAACAAATCTACAGTATTTTGCTCACGAGGTTGTGGGGGTTGGGGTGGGTTTTTTTTTCCTCACTTTAAGGAGAGTTTCCCTGCTGAAACTCCTTTGGTCTGGAGTGAGGAACCACCTCCCCCACCCTGAGTATCCATCACACATCCCGATCCCCTCCCTCTCCCTGCTCTCTTGGCCTGGTGAATGTCCTCGGAGGGCATTTCCCAGCCTCCTACCAGCACCTCTTTCCGCTCAGCGTTAAACCCCTAAAGATATACAAGTGGAATAATTCTCCTTATAAATATATTTATACAGTGTAGGAAAAAGAAGGCACTTGAGGAGGGTTAACAGCTCGTCTAAGTCTTCTAAAATCAGGAGGAAGAACAAAACCCCAAACAAAAACCACGGGTTAGTCTCTGAAATGAAGGAGAGTGAATGTTAATACAGTAAGAAAAACAAATCGGATCCGCTTCCCACTTCAAGGCTTTTGTGTTTCTAAAGGCAGAGAAGAAAGAAGCCCCCCACCCCTCCCCAAAAATCCAACAGCAATGAAAGTGGCCCCGGAGGGGCAGCTGTATCTGCCCCACCGTGAGGCTGTGCCAGGCAGCTCCCTGACAGAGCTCGTGGAGGGCAGAGAATTCCACGAGAGGCACCTTAAGTAAGTTCATGGACTGAACCCCCCCCAGTATCTGTCTGTCCTACATCCTTCCCTGAAACGCCGCTCGGCGCAGCCTCCCGGCCATCTGGGACCTTGAGGAGCCCCTTTCCCTCGCTCTGGTCTGGTGCTTTGGGTCTGATAAGGAGAGGAGAACGCGGTGAAGGTCACCGACTGCGGATGAGGCTCCAGGCTGAGCCCGGGGAGCCGGGATGAGGTTTTTCCCTTCGAGTGCGACGAGGGGGGCGGCGGGGGAAGAGCAGCAGCCAAGCACTGCGGGCGAGGACACCGGGAGAATGTTTAACCAGGAGCGCGGGCACCGGCGAGGGGAAGGCAGCCCAGACCTGCCCGAACTTGCTCATCTCGAGCAAACGGGCTCCCGGGATGGGATGAAATGGCTGCTCCGGCTCGGCGTCGCCGTACGGACACGACTCGGGGTGAAATGGAAAGAAAAGGGGGGCTCCTCCCGGGCAGGGCCCCAGCTGCCAGCTCTGGTTTGCTGGCTTTGTGAAATGCTTGAGGTTCGCCCGCCGCGCCGGTTGCCGTTGGACCCGGCCTGATGTGGAGAGAGGGATGAAAAACAGGGAGAGGCAGGAGGAAGTTAAGACCAACGGAAGAATAAAGATGGCGAGGGAGCGGGGCCGGGGTCTCTGTGGGGCACAGCACAGCTGCTCTGCCTCGCTAAGGTTGTTTTTGGCACCTCTCCTCTTCTCCTCCTGGTTTAAGGAACACAAAGCTCACTTGGTGGCCCAGCGTGCGGCGATTTTCCAACGACACCCAGCAAGGGTCACTCCAGACCGGTTGTTTTGCTGGGATCTCCAGCAGCAGGCTCCTAACAAAGAAACCCCGAACCAGCCGACCTGTCCACAACTCCTTGTGTTTGGGATCGGGTGGTTTTGCTCCTCACCTGGGGAACTGACAGCAGAGGGTGGTTCCAGCAAGCACGGACACAGCAGCGTCCCTGCCGCTGCCAGCAAGGCCCTCACATGCCGGTGAGGAGCCAGCTCCACCCGCAGCCTTGTGCAAGAGGGAAGAGCATGGGGCAACCCTTGTCCCGGAGGCACGGCCCCGCCTGACAGAGCGGCCATCTGGGTCACCCAGGATGTGGCACTTGGCTGGATCTCCTGCGACAGGAATCGTCGCTCCCCCTTTTCCCAACAGGGGCCAAGTCTAGTTAAGGCAATTTAAAATTAACCCGGCTCTGGCATTTGCGAGCGCGTCGCTTCCCTGGGTGAGAGCGCTGTCAGCCCCGCTTAGCTTAAAGGTCCCTCTTCCCCAGGAACCCGTCTCCGCCAGGAGCCGGAGGAGGACGCTCCCAGGAAGAGCACACAAACAAGCGGCGAGCGCAGTCTCCTCCAGCTCCCCTTTCCCCCACCCCCAGCTCACAGCAATCAGCACTTTGCATCTCCAAGCCCCTCCGCTGCGCCGTGGCTCTGGCTGGCGCTCGAGGGGTTTGGTCCCTCTCTTCCACGACCTGGAAGTAGCGCCGCTCAGATGTTCCCAGCCCATCGGGATGCCTCCCTGTCTGTGCCCTTTCCATCCTGCCCAGCAGATGACATCTGATGGTGCAGCCGTGGCCAGCAAAGCTCCCGGGGTTGTGCTGGATCTCAGCGCCCCAGCACAGCCCATGGTGCCGGTCTGCCCTGTCCAAGATGAAAAATGCAGACTCACACCCCCTCAAGAGATGGGTTCTGACTCTGTGGCACAAGCTGGAGCCATCAATCAACCCTCCTCGAGAAGGATTTTTCAGCAAGCTGGCAGCCTCGGGCTGGGCCTGGTGCTTCCAGGTATCAGCAACATCATTAAAACAAGGCAAGGGAGAGAAGAAGGAACAGGCACAGGCTGGCAAAACACTCCACATCGGGAAAAGCAAAGAGGCTGGTGGGAGAGCTGGTCACAACAGGCTGCTTCCACCCACAGCTGCTGGACCCACGGTCTCCAAAAGGCTCTGGAATGGCTCCTCTGCATGAGTCAGAGTCAGGTCCAAATGACACCCCCCACATCTGCAGCACCGGGGGGATTGTTCCTACCTTCCCAAGCTTCGCTGATTACATAAGGTACCAGCGAGCACACGGAGGCTGGCTCATTCCAAGCCCACCATTGGCCCCCTCCCCAGCAGCCGTGGGTCTGTAGTGAGCAGCCTGGGAGTGGACAGGGTTAGTGAGGAGTAGGAAGGTTCCCTTCACATTAACTAACCAACTACAGCAACAAAACCCTGGGAAACAGCGTAGGTTGGGGCTGATGTAACCAACGGGCAACTCGCTTCACACACGAGATGCTTGAAGGCACCAAAAGGCCCCTCCCTAGGTGGAAGAGAGGGGAAAGCAAAGGTAATACCAGCAGTTTTGGCTACTCCAGGTCCCTGTGCAAAGAAGCCTGGTCACCCCACTAGGAAAAAACACCTCTTCAAGCTGACTGCAGCACTGCCCTGCACAGGGCGACGCAGCCCCAAGTGCCTGGGACTCGGAGATCCCCTCCCCACACCCCCCTCTCCCTGCTCTAGGCACTTATTTTGCTGTTTGAAAACAACACTCTCAGCAGGAACTGGAGAGCCCAGCAAAGCGGAGTAGTTTCACCACCGCTCGGCGCTGACCACACAGCGGAGTCTCAGTGGGGCAGCGGAGCAAACGTTCCACCCCGGCTTCTGCAGCCCCGTCCTTTGTGCAAATCTCCCCCGGCAGGCTCGGTGAAGGGCTTCCAGGGGATTTGAGGAAGGTAAAAAGTTGCTGCTTTTAAAACAAACTCCCAAAGTCCTACAAGGTCCCTCGTCACGTTGCACCCAAGGCAGCCTCCAGAACTGGGAAGCACAACCCCACGCAGGGAGGTCTGGGAATAATACCGGGGGGTCAGAGGGGAGAAGAATTGTGCACTGGTGCCAAAACCTGATTATTTGACAGTGGGATGCAGCAGAGAACTGACATTTAAAGCCCATTTTCTTGCAGCACTACCAGTATTCACTGGAAAGGAAGAGCCATCAGATCAACCGTCTGCTGTCGCAATGAGAAAACCAGCTGAAAATGTCCTTCATCTGAAAGGCCACGCGGCCACAACAGGATCATCCATCTTTACTCTGAAAATCCCTCAGGATGGAGGGTTTATGTGTGCTCTGCCTGGTGGCACCGGGAATCTGGAGGTTTAGCTCTCTTTTCTACAAGCAACCGTTCCACCCCCTCCAGCTACATCCCGCCGCTGCGTCCTCGCGGTGTCCGTGAGGAGACCTTTTGGGGAGGCAGAGCACAGCGTCCTGCCAAGGCCGCAGGGGGAGGGAGAGGGGAAGAGATATGCTGCTGGTTGGCTGAAACCCCTTGGCACATCTTTGGTTACGGGGTGGAGAAGGAAGAGGTGGAAGGTTTGGCCACCTGATTCTTTAAGAAGATGTTAAGAGAAAGGGAGGAAGGGGACGGGAGCGTGGTTAATCCGACCATTCGTCCTCATCGAACTCCGAAGAGTCGTCCTCGGAGTCGCTGTACTCCACGGCGATGCGGCGAGACAGGATGGTCGCCACGTCGTTGCCCACAACGTCCCGCTTCTCCTGTTCCCGCTGCTCCTCCACCTTGCGGAGCTGGAAGCCTGTTGGGAAAAAGGTAACGGAGGAGATCATGCAAAGGCTTTGGTCAGACACTGAAATCTCCCCAACAGCCACAATTCTCCGAGCTGGGCAGCCCGTCCTCTGCCAGTGAGCGGTGGGACATGCTGGGGGATGATGCTGATGGTGAGTGACAGCCCAGACAGGCTGGGTGGGCAGGTGGAATGGGAAGGGAATTGTTCCTCTGAGGGGTTACAGCACTGCTGGTCCATCCCCTCGCAGCCTCACGCCACACCAGTTGCAGCCCTGCTGTCTCCAAAGGTGCAGGGAGAGGCATAAAGCCTTGGGAGGTTGGTGTCAGGCTGGGCAGTGAAGAAGGAACCCCAAGGGACAGGTCTCAAGGGTGAGGTAGTCACACCTCTGCTCCTCAGCTGGCTCCTGCTTGGCCACCGCGGGGCTTTCCTGAGGCGAAGGAGAACGTTGGTGATGAAACAAAACCTTACCTTGACGAATAGCTGAGAGGAGATCGCTCCTGGCATCGCTCACCGCAGGCAGGGATGACTTGGCCTTGGAAGCGGAGGTGTCCGAGGGTGGAGGAGGGGGTGGGGGACCATCCAGGCCACTGGAAGTCAGAGGCGGTGGCCCAGGAGGCGGCGGTGGAGGTGGGGGAGGTGGCACATTCCCACTGCCCAGCTGCGGCAGTGGAGGTGGGAGCACGCTGGCATATTCCGCTGCCGGAGGGGGAGGCGGCGGCGGTGGGGCAGCAAACTCGGGGTGAGGAGGAAAAGAAGGGGGTGAGGGTGGTGGTGGGGTTCCCGGGGAGGGAAAGCCCATGGGAGGTGGTGGAGGGAGGGCGTTTTCCATCAGCGGTGGTGGTGGAGGTGGTGCCGGAGGGGGAGCAAAGCCCGGCCTGGCTGCTGACGGGGATCCGATCGGAGGAGCCGGTGGTGGGTGACTGGGGCTAACCAGGCTGGATCGCTTGATCCCTCCAGAACCAGAACCTCTTTGGTTGTCTACAGGGTAGCTGCAGGACAGAGGAGAGAGAGAGAGAAGAAAGGCCAAATTAGACTGCACGGTCTGTGTCGACATTAGTGATGAGAGTTTGTCGCAGTCCCAGACTACAAGCTAAGCTCCAGCTTTAACTGGTGTTTCCATGAGACATCACTCCTTGGTTTTCAGTCTCCTGCAGTGTTTCTCTTGGCCTCCACCAGCAGACAAAGGAGGGGACTTCTGGGACTGGCAGAAATGCTATCAGCCATCCCATCTCCCAGGCTGACAAGAACATGAGCCATCTCACCTCTCCGCCAGAGGCCAGGCGTCACAGCTGAGCTCAGAGGAGCCTCCTGGCTCAAGAGCTCTCCTGCAGCAGCACAAACCACCACCCCTCCACGCTGAGGTGAGGCTCCTGACACGCCAGGCACGGATGTCTGCCGTGATAAATCGCACACGGACTGCTGGGTGTGCCAGGAAAGCATATGCTCTCGACACCTGCTAGGGACACATCTCCTCAGCGGATTCCGCGGCTCCGAGCCGGCGAGCGGCAGCCATGGAGCTCATGGTGGGGAAGGAAGAGGAAGAGACGTGCTCTGAAGGAAAGCACCGATTCCTGAGTGACTAATCCCCCATTTATGGAAGCTATGTTAGAGCAGAACACACTGCTGCCCAGAAGGGACTGCAATATCCCACCTACCTGTGAAGGAAGCCCTAAACTGACATCTCCTTCCCTGCTAAACCAGAAAAATCAGGCACATTTGCCACAAAAACATGGCAGTGCTGATGCACAACAGTCTCCTGGAGATCAAACCTAGCTCCTACAGCTCTTTAAAAGCAACCACCAAAACAAAACCTGAGCGGGGAGAGCTCTGTGGCTAGGCAGAGATCTAAGCATCCGCACCAGGCGGCATAAGCTTCATCTGAGAGCTCATTCCTGCTCTGCCCTAGAGGAACGTGCTGCAGAGCCGAGTGCTTGGTCTCTCCGACACATCAGAAGAGCCTCTTCTGCAGCTCTGCTGCCTTTGGATAAGATGGAGACAAGCTGCAGCAGCTCTGCCTATCAGACAGACTTCCTTCTGTTACTCTTGACTCTGTTTTACTGCCTTTAAAAAAAACCCAGCTACACTCATCTGGTGCTTTGTGTCTTGAGCCACTGCTGGACCGCAATTCTCATCTCTGGAGGTGGCTGGAAGTCACACAAAGCAGCTGCCCTCAACTCGCTCTGGAGTCTCCAGGAAGAACTGAGCTGGTGTGCTCAGTCCTTCACATTTAACTACATCTCCATGCTTTGGTCAAGGATTGGAGGGTAAATGGTAACAAAAAGGAGGGAAAAGGGGCTGTTCTCTGCCCAGCTCTGTCAGGAACCTAAGTCTAGACGCTCTGGAAAAGCCCCACAAGAGAGCCAGACCATGAACTCTCCTAGAAAGCACAATCCATCTGCTCTAGCTGTTGCCCAAACCCTTCTGGTTTTATGGTTCTGCATGGGAACACCAACGGTGGCTGGGATTCACGGAGCACAGAGCTGCCTCTGTGCCCCTTGCCCTGCCCACAGTTGCTGCTCCAGACTGGAGCATGCTGGTTGCCATACAACACCCCATTGGGAAGTTCTGCTGAACTCTCTCAGGCTGTCTCATGTCATCCTTTTACACCACCTCCCACTCCTCGGTGACAGAAGGGATCCCGTAGGCTTTACCTAAATTCCACCGGGGGTGGAGGCAGGCTGTCATCTGGGAACGAAGGAGGTGGTGGCACAATAGAGTCAGTCTGCGGCGGTGGCGGGTAGCAGCTCCCGTCCATGCTTTCGTTGGAGCCGATGCTGCCGTTCTGATACACCATGTTCGAGGGGTACCTGGGGGGCAGCAAGACAACTGATGGGATTTCAAGAGTTCAAAGGAGTGTCTAAAGCTTCTTTCCACCCTCCTCCTCACGTGCAAGAGATCTGCCTCCTGGAAAAGCTACAACAATCAATGGTGCAGCAGTGTGAGCACTGAACAGCAGTGACAGCAACCACTGGATGGATCTGCTGGGGAGCAGCTCCGCAAGGAAGGACCTGGGAGTTCTGGTGGACAACCAGGAGCCAGCGATGTGCTCCTGTGGCTAAGAGGGCCAGTGATCTCCTGGGGTGCACTAAGGAAAGTGGCCAGCAGGTTGAGGGAGGTTCTTCTCCCCATCTACTCTGCCCTCATGAGGCCATGTTTGGAGTCCTGGGTCCAGTTCTGGGCTCCTCAGCTCAAGAGAGATAAGGGGCTACTGGAGAGAGTCCAGTGAAGGGGACTGGAGCATCTGTAATGAGGAACAGCCAAGAGCCCTGGGGCTGATCAGCTGCAGCAGGGCAGGCTGAGAGGGGATCTGAGGGTGCTGATCAATAGCTAAAGGGTGGGGGCAGGAGATAGGGCCAGACTCTGCTCAGTGGTTCCCAGTGACAAGGGGCAACCGCCACAAACTGGAATCCATGAAATTCCACCTCAACGTGAGGAGTATCCTCTTTCCTGTGAGGGTGCTGGAGCCCTGTCCCAGGCTGCCCAGAGAAGTTGTGGAGTCCCTGCTCTACAAACCCACCTGGATGTGTCAGCCTGGGCAACCTGTTGTGGATCACCCTCTGGATGATCCCCAGAGGTCCCTTCCAACCCCACATTCCACATTCTGTGGATCAGCCTTTAAGAATTGAGATTTTCTAGCAGGAAAGGCTTTTCCCAGCACCGTGAGACCTGCCTTTAGGTGGAACCTTAGCAACCACCACCACAGGACCCTCAACCCAAAACCTTAAAGCAACATTTTAAAAGAAAATACTTTTAAAATGGTTTTATTCCTTAATTCCTCAAAGCACCTAATAGGAAGGACCACGTACAGCTGGATTAGTTTGCCCTGCATAATTCTTTGGCTGGAGGAGTGACCCCATAATGTTTATAAATATGTGAAGGGTGGGTGTCAGGAGGATGGAGCCAGGCTCTGCTCAGGGGCACCCAGTGACAGGACAAGGGGCAGCAGGCGTGAGCTGGAACACAGGAGGTTCCACATCAATCTGAGAAGGAACTTCTTCCCAGTGAGGGTGACAGAGCACTGGAAGCGGCTGACCAGGGGGTTGTAGAGTCTCCTTCTCTGGAGACATTTCAAACCCACCTGGATATGTTCCTGTGCAACTTGTTCTAGGTGACCCTCGTGTGGAAGGGGGATTGGACTAGATGATCCTTCAAGGGTCCTTCCAATCCCTAATGTTCTGTGATTCTGTGAATTTGCTTGGATGTCCCCGTGTTTCTTTACTGCTACCACACACCACAACAGCCTGAGCACTGATTTTAGCAAAGAGGAAGATTAAACCAAAATAAATCTATATTTTTCTTAATAATTGATTATAGAAAAGGGACTTGGACAGTCTGGAGGAATCCCAGTTCCATCAGGAATCATCAGTGGCAAAAAAAAGATGAGGAACTCAGGAAAAAAAGGAATTGAGGACAGAGGATCACAAAGAAGCCCAGTACCAGCGATGCCATTAACAGCATCCAGAGCTGAAATAGCATCGAGGGAAGGGACCACCCTCACACTCAACTCCCAATGAGCTCATATCACTGCGGGGTGCTGGAATTACCCTGTTCCTGGGGGCTCTGGACGACAAGTGAATTCAAACACACCAACACGCTTCCACGTGAAACCAGAGGAGCAAGAAAACGGTGCTGTTGTGCCGCTGCAGTTCCTCTGCTCAAAACCAAACCTATTCTCCTATTAAACTAAAAGCAAGTTTTATTTTTAGCTGGAGAGTGTGATTTAAAGAGAGATTTTTCTTATATGAAAGGAAACTGTGAGGAGTGAGCGGTGCATTGTGGGGAATCCAGTCTGCTTCCAGCCTCGCTGGTGTCAAAAGTTAAATGAATTCCCAAGCCAGAAGCGCTAAAGAGAGATCTGTAGCTGGTAATGCTTGGATGGGGACAGCCCCCGCTTCAACTTTGGGGTGTGAAGAGCTGTTTGTGAGGTGTAACAAAGCCCTCACACCCTGCCAGCGAGCTGGCATCCCGCTCGCCAGCGTTCGAGGCCCAGAGGCTGGCTGCGACGGGCAGGGCAGCGCCACGGGGTCGGGAGCCAAAGCTCTCGATGCTTCTGTGCCCAGACCCGCTGCCGAGGCTGTTCCTGCCACCTCGTTTAAAGCGTGTCGAGCTCCCTGATTTATTTAGCAAATCTGAAATCAGCAGCAGGATTTACTTGGGAGGATCTGATCAGCAGCAGTATCGATCGGCACCGCGCAGAGCGGGGCGAACCGCATCGCAATCCGCTGCCCCTCGCCGGGGAGCTGACGGAGAGCCCCGGACTTGCTTACCCAGCAGGACCGTGTTTGTCCTTTGACTCAACAAATTCCTGTCCCATTTTCAGCTTCTCCCACTCTTCTTTCCGAGTTTTGATTTTCCGTGGATTCACGTTTCCTCGGTTTGGATTCTCCTTTTTCTCTTTCTGAAACAAATTAAAAAGGAGGAATCAAACTCAGACCTTGTTTTGCTTTAAACTCACTGGGAACAGTAGTTTCAAGATGTGCAGCAGTTTCAAGAAGATTCTTCCCAAAAGGGGTCAGGATTTTCACTCAAGTCCTTCCAGCACTTAAAGGGACCAATAAGAGAGATGGGGATGGACTTTTCAGCAGGGGCTGCTGTGACAGGACCAGGGGTGATGGTTAAACTGAAAGAGGGGGATTCAGAGGAGACAGAAGGAAGAAACTGTTGCTGCTGAAGGTGGGGAGACCCTGGCCCAGGTTGCCCACAGAGGCGTGGGAAGCCCCATCTCTGAAACCATCTCAGGTCAGGTTGGACCCTGGGGCTCTGAGCAACCAGCTCTGGTTTGGGATGTCCCTGCTGACTGCAGGGGGCTGGGCTGGATGAGCTTGAAAAGTCCCAACTCAACCTTTCCATCAGTCTGTGATTTTGTATTTGCTTTCCTGATTGCTGCAAGCTCCAAACATCTCCCAAGCAAAGAAGTTGGAACAGAGACAGCATTAAAACATCCCCCAAAACCAACAGACACCATCAGATTTCCCCAGTGCAGCCCAGACATGATGCCATCGCTACGCCCTGCCATGACCACCCTGAAGGCATCTCTCACATCAACTCGGTTTCTGGCCTCTTGTCAAGGCTGCTCCCCATCACCTTGCTGCTATGAAGTGTTTTGGGGTGTGATATGGTCATGCACCCACTAAAAGCTGAGGTTTAACTGGCCTCTCTGTGTTTTAACAGGCTCTGCCCTCTCTCCTTTGTTATTTTGATTGAAAATTCATTATCTGTTTTGGTATTTAATACTCTGGCTGCTCAAAAGCTAAACAAAATGTGCTCTAATCGAATCTGTGATGAGCTGAGCTGCAGTGTTGGTAAACATGGGTCCAAATCCCCAAAGAGCAAAACCTGGGGCTCCACCTGGTCTTTTCAGCTGAAGTGCTTTTGTTAAGCTTCCTGCCTGCCCCTAATCTAACATCAGGGCCTGGTTTTGCGCTTCTGAGGAGACGTTTTCTCCTCTCTTTCTTCTTCCACAGCAGAATTTATTCCAGAGCACTGGAGACACTGTGGTGCTGGGGCAGTGGGATTTGCACTGCTCAAGCACTGAACAGACCCCTCTGCAACATCAGAAGAGCAGAAAAGGCTCCAGCACAACTCTTCTCCCCCACAGCCTGCACCAGCACCGTGTGTGAGGACTGAAAATGAAGCTGTTATAACCACATGAAGAGAGCGGCATTTAGAAAAACAAATGAAGGGTATCTTTGTTTTCTTCTTTTAATTAGCAAGGATGAGAGCAAACCAGATGAAAACCTCACTGAATCGATCCCCAAAGAGTTTAAGAGAGCAAACCTGAGTTTTGCATAGCAGCTCTGGAGTCTGGGATTTATTATAACGCTCCCCAACATCTATTCCTCCCCATCATCACACCTCTGTTGGCAGAGACCTGCCACTTCCTCACCCTGTGTTTCCGCTTCTCTTTCATGATATCCTTGGTGTCCTGAAGCATTTTCTCCTTCCAAAGGTCGAAGAAATATGAAGGATCTGTGTAGAATTTAAGTGCTTCTTTGCCATCATCCCTAGAACATGGAAGGGAGGGGAAAAAACCCTTAAGGACCAAGTCACATGTTTGCTTGAAGAAAACATGAGGCACAACTCTGCGTGACAGCTGGAAAGTCTTCAGTGAGTGGGTCAAACATGCTGCTCCCTGTTTCAGAAGAGGCAGCAGACCCACAGCCTCACCTGGGGCTCTTGCCCTCTCCATTACTCAGCACCTGAAGAGCTCAAGTGCTCTGAGCAACCACCAAGAAAGCTGCAGGTGCACTCCCACTTGCTTGTGTTGAGTTTTTGGTGCGGAAAAGAAACCCCAAAACAACAAAAAAGCACCTCCTCCAGCTCAGGAACCCTAAATCAGCCCAGCAGCATCCTTGAAACTCATGAGTGAGTGCACACACACAGCACACACTCACTCTCTCTCCTCCTACTTTGCAGTGCAGCCGCGTCTGGCAGAAGACAGCTGCCTCCAGCTATCTGTAATTACTTTTTACCTGTTCAAAAGATATTTATGGATGTGGGCTAAGTCTCTATATTCTGACCCCTTTTTACTTCTACTACCTACAAGATGAAATCAGAGCAGGAGAACTGGTTATGCAGCCGGTGTAGGTCACATCCGATGTCTCAGACCAGGTGCAGGAGGGCCACTGAAAGCACCTCCAGATCTACAGGAGCCTGCTGCACCCACCTGGGTGAGAGCCATTTACAGATGTAGGCTCTGCAGTTTGCGCTGCGGCTTTCTGGAAAGGAGCCACAGGGCTACAGAGAAGCACGAGAGAAAAAATGCATCATCTGCACAACAGCAAGCATGTTTATGCAGTGCTGGCCAAGCCTTGCCCCAAGGCAGTCACAAAAGTGACTGCAGGTATCCAAACACATCATTTTCTAGCTCTGCTCATTCGCACAGCCCCAAAAGCAAAGGTTCACTAAAGCCAAGGGATGGAGATCTTGTGGTGGATCTCAGTTAGCAACTCCATTTTCCACTGAGAGGAGAGTCAGACTAGATCGAAGGAATAAACTGCTGACCCTGAGGGTGGGGAGACTCTGGCCCAGGTTGCCCAGAGAGGTGGGAGAAGAGCCATCGCTGGAACCATCCCAGATCCAGCTAGACCTTGAGGGTCTGAGCAATCAGCTCTGGTTGAGGATGTCCCTGCTCACTACAGAGGGTTGGACTAAATGACCATTAAAGGTCTCTTCCCACCCAAACCAGTCTGTGATTCTATGATCCAATAAAACAGCCACTTCAAAACAGCCTCAGATGGGAAATGACCCAACCTTGGTGGGTTGGAAGGAAGAGATACTCCCCTGCAAGGGAACAAGAAGGTTGTGCAGCCATACCTGTAAGGTGAGAGGATGTTGAGAGGTGGAGGAGTATTGCAGGTCCTGTAGGTTTCAAGGACAGGCACAGGGAGAGAATCTCTGTCAAAGAGCTTCTGGTCCTGAGTAGTGGAGCTTTTGAAGGCCTTCCTGGTGTTAATGCCTTGCAGGGAGACTGTATGAAAGAGAAGAGAACAAGTGAAGAACAGCTTGACTCAGGCCAGCGACACCAAAGATCAAGTAGCGAACATCTGATTTCAGTTGGAGCTCTTGGCAAGCTCAGCACTTCCTTAAGGTCCAGTTCCTTTTCCCACAGATCTCTTGGGAAACCCAGAGAATCTCAGATCTGCTGCTGCACAGACCCAGTTCTCTCTCTTGAGAGTTGCTGATGTGGTTTTGAACCCCTGTGAGCAAGACTCAAGAAGTGCAGCACCACCCAAACTGCTCATCAGTGAGTTTCCATGGGGAGATGTCACTAAAGAGCAAATCTAGTTTGGACCACAGAGGCTACCCACACAGGCAGCAAGGAGCCTTCTCAGGAAGGGAGAGGAAATGATCTCTAGACCAAGAGAAGCTGTTCCAACCCCCATCTCAGCGTTTTACAGCCATGAACCAACCCTGCTGACTCAAAGAGAACCTTGATCACGCTCAGTGCATGAGGCCTGAGCTCCACTGCTTTACCTTCTTCCTCTTTGGGATCCAGCTGAGTGACTTTGACTTGCAAGCAGTCGACTCTCTCGACCAGAATGCTCACCCGAGAGGCAAAGTTGTTGGCTTGAGTAAACAACTCTCCAAATATGTCTTCTGCAGATTTACCTGGAATAGTAAAGTGCCCAGGTTACCCCCACGAGCCACATCAGACCACAGCCAGTCTCCCAGTTTGTTTTCTTGAAGAGAGAAGAAAGGATGAAGGAATCACACTTCAGGTTTGTTTGGGCTGAGTTTAAGATCCGGGAAGAAAACGCTCTGTTTCCACCGAACCCTGACATTTCCAAGGGATCTTCAAGCACTGAAGAAAGAATGGGGTCATACTTTGAAGTCATTAGTAAAGTAATGAACTAAAGAGGACTGACAACACTACACTGGGTCTGGAACTGGATGGGTCTGTAGGTCCTTTCAGATTCTCTGCTGTTCTGTTTATTAGACAAGCAAATACAGTCAGATTTGTACTGCTCTGGAGAATCTCAAAGACTCCCAGTCCCCAGCAGCAGGCCTGGCTCCAGGGGAACTGGCACATATTTACAAGCCCAAAGTGCTCTGCAACTAGAGAGCAGACCCAGTCCTTGATGCCAGAGGCTGAGCTTTAACCGCAGACGAAAGCACTGACCCCTTTGTTCCTTCAGGTGGCAGTGTCTGAAAAAACGACGCATTCGCGTTTATTTCAACTCAAAACCGAAGGGGAACTTCGCAGACGGAGATCTTCTCTCTCTAACAGCTTGGACTGCCCGGTGAGCTGCTCCCACAGACATCCTCGGTGGTGATTTGGACCCAGACGCTGGGCTCAGGCGCTCGCTGCACCGCTCAGCAGCGACAAGAAGATGGCCCCTGTCCTTAAGGGCTTAAAATCTCAGTGTGCAACCAGAGCTGGATGAGCTCAGGTAGGCAGAGCTGGGAGAACTGGAAGAAAACCAAGAGCTCGCAGTCAGCGCTGTCTTTTTGTTCTGCTCTCAGGCACAACACAGACCAAGGAGCTCTAACCCTGCCGTGGGCGATGCTGATCGGCGCAGACTTGGCCCCGAGAGCAGACAGACCCATGGAGCTGCCACTGCTGGGAACCATTTCCAGCCCCGGCTGTCGAGCGCAGGACTGCTCCCAGTAAGCAGCCTGGGTTTGAAGTGCATCATCATATGGTCAACAGTTTGCTCTGGAATCTGTTACTCCTCAAGATCCTCTCCGACATTCGGGAAAGGATAACCAGCTGGAAGCCTAACTTGAACAGCAATTTTGGAAAGTCTGGTTGTGTGCAGTGAGTCACTGCAGAAAGCCCTTCCCCAAGGCATCCCCCAGCTGCACAAATCCCTTCAGCCTGCAAGGCCGACGGATCGGCTCCTCATCGCACTCCCGTGTGGTTCTCCTCCTGTTGCCAAGCGCAGGGAACCAGCCGCTGGGTTAAAAATCAACCTCCTCCACCCTTGGGGTGGCAACGCCAGCTTGAAGTGTTTGTAGAAAGCAAACGCTGGACCTTAACTTCAACCAACCTCCTCCTTCCACTCTCCCAAACAATACAAACTCCGCGCTCGCTCCCAAGAACAAGCCCAACCTTTCCTCAGACTCGCAAGAGGGATTTTATTTCTGGAGACCTAAGGGCCAGGCAGCTCTTGCTGCAGCCAGGTTTCATGAAGGACTCTGGATTCACCATCAGTAGGAGACCAGCCCTCCTGCACTTGATGATCTAAAAGGTCTCTCCCAACCAAAAGTCCTCTGTGATTGTGTTTGAACAAAGACCGTGAACATTTATCTATGGGATAATCTGACACCTCCCAGCCAGCTAAAAAAAGAAAAGAGAAGTTGTAATTTGGTTTCTACTTTAGTGAGAATGGAAAATCAGTTCTGAATTTCACAAGGAACTGCAACAAGCCCTAAAACCCCCAGCCTTAGATGATCTTTCGAGGTCCCTTCTAACCTGTAACATTCTGTGTAGCCCACCGCCGCGTGGAAAAGCTGTGCCTGGGCTGCCTTGCAGCTCATGGGACGGTAAACAACTGAGACTAACCTGAAGCCTTCAGTTTGCAAAGCCGAGGAGCACGTTTCAAACATAAAACAATAACCAACTACTGCTGTACACACCAGTCTTGACCCCTGCAGGGAGGAGAAGGGAAGGGCCACATTCCCCTGCCTGCGTACAAGCACCTGTACGGAGTCACCAAGCAGAGCAATGTGAGTTCCGGGTTCGCTTGGAGCTGGGTTAAGGCAAGAGATTAATTTTTTGGTTTAGTTACTCTGACTGCAAAAGTGCAGCTTACAATCAGAATTATCTTTGTCATGCGCTGGCAGGAAGACAGACGGCATGATTTAATAGGTCTTTCCATCTTTAGCTTGGTGGATTCTGTAAAACCACACAGCAACGCACAGTCAACTTCCACAAAGTGCTACCAGCTGTGATAGTAACGAAGGGTAAACTCGCTGGAATATGAAAGTTTGACAAGATTTATGTTTGCGTCTTTGTAAAGAGACTGTGGTGCACCAGGCATGGCTGATTATTCACTTGACAAGGCTGTCACAGCCTACTGAACCTGCTTCACGTTCCTGTAATATCCAACGTATGAGGAAGGAGCGGATTTATTTTATAAGAAGGAAGAGCAAAGGAAGGGAGCAGGAGCTTGGTCATTCGGGTGCGAGTGCTCTGCAGCAGTTTGGTTAAGCATTGGTCTGTTTCCAATACTGCTGACCCCAGGGAAGCAACGCAGAGATGGTGCTCGGCGTTTCCTCCCCACCTGCATGGCTCCCCTCTCGTGCAGACACGCACGCAAGTGTCAGCAGGAGCCACCTCTCCCGAGTTTTCCCCTCCAGCGCTCTCCTGGAGGGATCAGCGATTGGTCCGGCAGCATGCACCTCCTCCCCGCATCGCTCAGCGACGCTCCCCGGGCACCTTCCCCAGAAAGAAACCAGGCTGCAGTTTGGCTTCCGGTGCTTCACCCTCTCCAACAAGGCAGAAGCAAAGAAGCTTTCAAGAGCTGAGCTGTGCTAAGACAGTCTAAATGTAGAAGATCTCATCTCGGCTCTGCCACACCAACCCACCGAGCGCCTCTGGACCGGGATTAGCTTTGCGGGCAGCTGAGATTCGCAGCCTTGCTGCCTTCTTCCTCATCACTTCACAGGCACGAGGTGGATTTTACTCACACTCCACAACCATCTTGGCTACAAGACCCAACAAATGAACGACAAGGGCCAGCTGAACACGAGCGGAGAGACTGGTTCTGCCCGTGCAGTGACATTTCTACAGCCCAACAGAACGTGATCCCGAACTGGCAGCAAACACCCAGGCCCAGGTTCCAGCGACAGCCACAGCTCTCACTGCCGGGAAGAGCCTCTACCCAAACTTCCCCTACTGCCTTCCAACCAGGCGCTCGCTTTGCTGCGCAAGCAGAAGCTCTTGCAGACGCTGCTGCAGAGCAGCTAAACAATATATTAATTTGATTATCAAAGTCTTGCTTCAAGGACAAAGGTGGCTCATCAGAATCCAGAGCCTTTCCAGAGAATCATCCCGGAGAGACCACGGTTAACCCTTTTCTTCTCCAACAGCACTCAGGCCCATGTTTTCCTTCCAGCCTTTGCACAGCTGTTGGTCAACCCGCTGGAGAGCCGAGCTGTGAGCAAGCAGCTCCAGACCCCCAGCGCTCCAGAGGCAACGCTCGGCTCAGACTGGGGACTCTAGGCCTCTCAGACTGGGGACTGTGGGTCTCGCAACGCAACAACCAGCGCAAACAGCAGGGGCAAGCAGGCGCCTTCTGCGTGCGCGCTTTAATTATCTTTCATTAAAACTAAGGCTACCGACAGCGGAGATTCAACCCAGCCGAGCTCCATTTAGTGGCGCGTGCAATTACAGGCACATTCTGTGACACAAGATCCTGGCTGCTCCCATTTTACAAGCCTGAGTTGTGCTCCATCCTTCCATCTGCAGTTTCGCTGCAGCCTCTCACACGTGCACACACACACACACACACACATCCCCCTCCCCATTTTCCCTTCGCTTGGGGAAGGCGGTTGGGACCGGGGCTATGAAATCCGCATCGGGTTTCTTTAGGAAAACATTTTAGCATTACCCAGGGAAGGCAGATGGGGGAGAAATAGGAACACGAGAGTCGAAAGGGAGCTAAATAAAGAGCACGAGCGACTCCTGAGGGCAACGCGCAGGCTCGCCATGGTACTCACTCAGGCTGCCCAGCTGTCGAATGACATTTGCCAGGGTGATGTTGGTCATGCATTCCAGCTCGCTCTGAACGCTAGGCAACGTCTGACGGCACAGGTGCCTTGGCTCGATGTTCCTCGTTACTAACGGCATGGTGGACCTGCTTCAGGCACTGTTCTGAAAGATGAAAAACAACCCAAAAAAGAAACAGGAAAGGATTACTCAACCGCAAATTCCAGGCACACCAGAGCCATGGTGTTCGTTTTTCCTGCTCTCAAATGGCTTTATTTATAAAAGGCTTCTTCCCCCGGCCCCGCCACCCTGTGGCCCCACCGCCTCCCCCACCTCCCCGTAGGAAACTGGTTCATCAGAAATAAAGATCCTGCTGTTGGGTGACTCGTAGTGACAGCGGAGCCCCAGCAGCTCAGGTAGAGAGGCAGAGATGGAACATTACACAGCTTCGCCCACACGCAAGGTGCTGCTGGCATCAGCGCAGCCCGTTGTTCCCTTCCTACCCATCCGCCGCCTCTGAGCAGTCTCTTTCCTCCCGCACGGCGCCTTTGCTGAGGCTGACGAGCTCTTCCTTAGAAATGTGTCAAACTTACAATCGACAGGGTTGCTTCTGTTACACAAAATTTAATCAAAACAGGCAACAAAAGTTTCTTCCAGCACCTCAAAGCATGTGCGTGGTGCCTCTCCCAGAGCAGGGCTCTCCTGAAACAACAGGAAGGGCTCACAGCTGACCAGGAAACTTTCTGGTGACTGTTCCTTATCCTGCAAGCTGCACCCCTCTTCCCTTGGGAAATCCCCTGGGGGCCCAGGTTTACACTGGACCATTGTTTCCCTTGCTCCAGTGGTTTTAAGGATTGAGGGAGCTCTAATCAGGATGCGGGGCTGGAGTGTGCTGAGGGAGAAGGTTAAGACTGATTGTGGGGACAAACTTCCAGTTCTTTGAAAACAAACCCAAAAGATAAATCAAGAAAAAGAAGAAAACACGAGTGTCCGGAAGTTCTGCTCCGGACTGAAAACGCTTTTATGGGGCAGGTCAGAGCCTTGAACTAACAGACGTCTCCAAGGTGAAGCGACAAATGGTTCCTGCTCGGATCCTCTGCCTTCAGGAGAGCAGGAAACTTGGATAAACTGAATGAAGGAGAGCACTACCTGCCGGGAATCTTTGAGACTAAGTGAAAGCAAATACATCCCAACTTCTTGATTAATTTAAAAGGGGAAAGAATCCCTTTTCTAGGTCAGCTGAGGAAGAACCCAAGAGGAGCAGGCAGCTCCCATGTGATAGGCGTGCTGATCTGCTGGGGCTGGGTGTAAAAATAAAACAGGAAGCTAGCAGCTCGGGGAACATGGCTTCCTGTCACCACCAGCAAAAACCCCACAACCATCAGAAATCAGCTGTTTGCTCTTGACTTTGAGCCACCCTTTGATAGTCTCTGTGGCAGCTGGCAGCTTATCTTTGAGGTCCAGGAGTCCTTCCTGGATGCTTTTCTATCAGGGTGTTAAGAGGAAGAAGTGGGCATTATCCCTCCTAATTACCTCACACAGCCAGATTTTCTGAATTGCTAAATCTGACCCATTAAGGCAGAGGAGTTCGAGAGCCGCAGCCGCAGCGGTGGCACAACGGGCTGCGCACCGATGTCTCCCACATGGAGCAGATGTAGGTTGCCATTTTGCGATGGCTTGACACGAGGGATCTCATCCCTGTGCAAGGAAAAGGACCCCCAAAGCCTACACCTAACACAGAGACCTCAAAGCAGGAGCAGGATCTGCAGCCAAACAAGCACAGAGACTCTCCAAGGACTGAAGCCAGTGTTGTTCTTCACCCTGTCCGTCGGTAACTGCCAGGATATTTAAAGAATGGGGTGAGCCAAGGCAGGACTCTGACCTTCGCTTCGAAATACCCCGTGTTTTATCGATTTCAGCCCAAGCCCTACAATCTTTTGTCGGCTTTAGCGCTTTATGCCAGACAAACTTTCCCAGCTCCCCCCAGACTGCAGACTGCACCAGCGAGCGGCTCTCATAAACAAGGCAGCATTTGCAGGCTGCCTGCATCGAGCTGCTCGCCAGAGCTTCCCCAGGGCTCGGCCAGGGAACGCACGCGGTGGGATCCGCAGAGCCAGGGTGGACCCAGCCCAGTCACCGAGCCCAGCTGGAAACCTTCCAAGGTGCAGGACAGGCAGAAAGAAAACAGGGATGGGGACAAAAAAAATAAGCCTGTAAGGGGGAAATAATGCGAGTGTGAATGTATAAAAAGAGATAAAACCCCCCAAGGATGAGAGGAGTGCCAGGTCTGATAGAGGCAGGTAGCTCTAATCTCTGCAAATATAGGGAAAATCGGGCAGAACACGGAGCGATGCCCCAAATACCCACAAATAAAGGCTCAGGAATTGTTGTCCATACACCGCTCCCCACTAAGTGTCCCCCAAAGGAAGGAGCAGCGGGGAAAGTTGTCCTTTTTTTCAAAAATAACTAACAATGGTGCAGCACATGGACAGGAGGAATTTGCATGGGCAGAGATAAGGGCTAAGAAAAACACTCCCTTTATAGCCTGGCTCATCCTGCCAGCCACCCCCACCCTACCCAGCACAGGCTGCCACACTCCGCTGCAGAACCAGAGTTTCACCCTCGTGATCGCTAAGAGAGCCCTCCTCATCCTCACTCAAGAGTACAGCACCGGTGCTCCTTCCCAAGGCAAACCCAGGCAGGATCCCGCAAACGGCGTCAAACAAGAGATGAACCCTGGGGAGCATCCGAGCTGAGGAGGGCAGGACGGGCTGCGGGCAGCCAACCTTCTGCTTTCCCCACCACCTCTGGGATAAGAGGTGTTTTAAAGCAAAATTTCCTCTCCTTGGAACAGAACAAAGTTTTGGATGGGTTTTTGGAAGGGTGGAGGCAGGTAAATAGGAAATGTGGGACCTACAAGCAGAGTCTGGGGCCCGTGGTAGCAAAAAGGGCAGTGGCTGTCCCCCACTTTGCTGCTAGACCTCGTTTTTCTTGGCGAGTCTTTGGAGGGTAGGTACAGAGATAAGAGCTAATGGGCTCCTGTAAAACCTTCATGCCTCGTGAGTAGGTGGGACAAAGATTAATCGTCTGGATTGGAAAATAAGTGGAGTATTTCGAAAGCAGCAGCCAGGAGGGGCTGAAAATCAAGTGTGGGGAAGGGACAAGGTGTGAGAGCAGCAGGAGAGGGAGGAAGCAAAAACACAGCACAAGGCGCAGAGCTGGGGGCAGGGAAGAGTCGCAGAAACAAGGCAAGGACAGGCCTAAAAAAGCTTTCCAGGAGGCTTTTCTTCTTGAAGAGAGTCATTAAGAAGCTGATTGACAGCACATTCCCAGCAAGGGCCATCCTGAAGCGCTTTACTTTCAGTGGTCAGGCCGTGACAGAGCAGCAGTTTCCCACCCCAGCTCGCCAGACTGGTCAGCAGGCATTTGTCACCGTCATGTACTCACTGCACACCACTACATTAGAGCTAAATCCCACTGTTTGGAGGCGAGTTAAATGAATTACGAGGCCAAAAATCCTTATCTTTCAGGCAGAGATAAGCATTTCCACTTGCTTATTAATGTTGAAGATCAGACTGGTTTCAGCAGTGGAGTTTGGGTGCAAATACTGGGTTTAAGGAGCTGCGAGAGCAGCACGACGTGGGCACGGAGGACGTGCCCTGGTCCTGCTCTAATGGGAGCAAGAGATTGAGTACATTAACAGGAAACCACCTCAAAGTGATAGAAAATTGTCTGCAACAGATTTCTAATGAATATGGAAAGAAAGGCATCAAATTGAAGCAGAGCTCTGTGGGGAGAGTAGTGATCTTTGCTGGCTGCAGAGTCCCCACTGGTCGGAAGAGCCATAAGCCGACACCGAAGCCGCTCCTGTGCCAAATCCACAGGCACTGCTGCATCCACCAACGTTGAAAACACCCATCCTCCCAACAGTTGGGATTTCACACCTTCTCCAAAACAAGAAGGAAGGGCTTTTGTTAAGGTAACAAATGAGCTTTGTCTCCAAGTCAATCTGAACCCTTCCTACCTGCTCACCACAAGCATTTCCTCCCAGGTCTCCAAGTCACGGCTTGAATCGAAGGCGGCTCCAAGCCTTGTTACACCGGCAGTGACTAAAAGCCAAACCATCCGAGAAGCCCAGCTTCACCCTGCGGCTTTTTTTCCCCTCTTCGCCTCCCCACCTCAAGCCAGGCACTGCCAGAATTCCTCAGAATTTCCCCTCTCCCGAAACATTTACGCACTCATTGCCGAGCCCCAGCCCAGGAAAACTTTGCTGAGCAGGACAAAAGCCCCTGGAAGCTGAACTCTCCCAGCTCCTACATTCCTACTGATCTCCCAGCCATGACTGGCACCTCTCTGCCAGGGTTCACCGGGTTTTTGCTCGGTGCACGCATGGAAGCCTTGGAGAACAGGATGCGTGTGTGGTGCTGCTTCCTGTGGCTGCCGATTCCTCCCATCACTCCCTCCACAAGCTCTCACCTTGCTCACTGGTTTTTAAGAGGATTTTGACTTGGGTGTAAATAGTCCCGGGGCACTGGGGACCAAGTGGAGCCCAGACAGAAGGGAAGATGGGGTGGGAGAGTCAAAACAACCCACCAATCCAGCAAGTTGTAATTTTTTGCTTTTCCAAATCCAGCAACTTTGAGCTGAGCATGAGGTAAACTGGAGATAAGCGTGCGGCTTGAAGATTTGTTATCAGCAAGTCATCGACCGCTCTCCCCATGAGCTCTGCTGTAGCAGATCGCTCAGGAATCCCAGCCCTGGATTAGCATCAAGTACAATTGGGTTGTTTCAAACAAGAGCTGCCGGGTCTATAAACCCTTCGCACAAAGCTGCGTCTTATTGACTATTTTTAATAAATAGGGCTGGCACAGTAAAATTGGACAATTGTTAGGAACAATAAAGGAGACAGACTTTGATTGCGAGTATTGAGGAGCAATCCAGGGACGTTTTAGGATGGGAGCATTTGGTTTGCGATGCCAGTTGTGTCGACTGAAAACAGCAACCCGGAGCAAATACTCCTTAACAAGCGGTTTGGAGCTGAGCGGAACGCGGTGCTGCGCAGCAGGAGAGGAACCAGCCTGAGCTCCGGGCTTGGGTTTTTGTGTAGAGCAGGCAGAAAGCTCGGCCCACACGGCGGTGCCGAGGAGAAGGCAGGACTGTGAGGTGAGCCATGAGGCACACAAAGAGCTGTAAATAACGGCCGAGCTCTGGCAAGGTGCTGGTTGCTGGTATTTGCCCAGCCAGCATAGCGTTACTGGGAGTCACCTGGGTAATTCCCCACTCGATGTGGCACACAACCTTCTCAGGTCAGGGACCATCTGCAAATAAAGCTGGACCCCGGCAGTGAGATCATCTGTCAGAGTGTCTGGCATAGCACAAAGCACCTAAAGAGGACAGAGTGCTTTTGTAGGGGAACGGGAGGGAAATCAGGCTCCATTTTCTGGTACGTTGGGGTGACCCGTGGCCTTGCCCTCAGCAGGGTTTACCAAATCCTCTGCCTGGACACCAAGGTGCAGCAGAGTCAAGGAGATGGAGCCTTGGGCTAAGCGCCTTGGAGAGGAGCCTTTCGGAGTACCCGTCGGGGGGATTAGCCACACCAGCAGGTTTGGGAATGAGGGAGAAAGGAGATAATCAGATCTGAAATTCCCATCAGTATGAAATGAGACTTAACTCAGTCGCTTGCCAACGCAGACTGACTGTTCTTTCTAATGTCTGTGACAACTCTGCTTCAAATTTCAAGCTTCTCTCAGCAGTAACTACTCCCCCATGTAGCTGTAATGGCCAGAAAGAGACTGGCTTTTATGTAACCCCAAAAGACTAGCAGAAAGGGAAGCAGCAGCCACACACACACACACACACTCACAGAGAACTGGGGAAAAAAATTCAGCAGAAGGCTCTGCTGAGTGCTCAGGGCTATATCCGAGCTCACAATGCAGCCACAGAGAAGTGGGATGCAGCAATCAGAAATGCTCCAGTTCCACACTCGGAGAGAGACCCAGCAATCAGTGCTGCATCCAAGCAATGGGGAGCGAAATTATAGAGCAAACTGCCACACGACGCCCCAAACTGCTCCATCCCGCCAGCTGTAACAAGTATTCGTTCCCAAAAAACAAGCATCACGGGCTCATCTGTCACCAAGAGCCCAGCCTGGCAGCAGCTGAGCAGGAGTCGAAGGGCAGCTGCAGGGCCACTGCCTTGTGCAGGGCTCTTATTCTCCTCCCAGAGCCACAGGGGAAAAGCCCAAAGCAGGGGTAAAAATGTCCCCCACCATCCCTTAGCAGACGCTAAGACGAAAAGCACAGGCTGCATTTTAACCCTCCGGTGCACAACAGCTTTCCTGAAGCAGCATCTACTGAAAACACGGGGGGCTTTGGGAGAAAAAATAATCCCTCCACACACAACCCCTCTGCGCCGAGAACTTGGCCGACAGGATCTGCCACCGTTACGAAAGAGCTGTTTCAGCAGCAGCGGTGTGGGGCAAGAGCAAGCACCGCACATTTATTTCCACAGCGATGTTCCAGCACTGGGAAACGTCAGCCCTGATCTCGTGGCGTAACGAAGCATCGTGGAGTCCTTGAGACGACAAACAGCCAGCACCGCTCGGGTCCTGCTGTAAAAATACTCTTGATTTTCATCCTGTCTTTTTTATTTCTCACGCCCCCCCCCCCCAAAACCCTTCTCCTCTCTGCTGGCTCTGAAAAATGCAAAAGAGGCTCCAAAAGCCATTTTCAGTGTTGGTTTGGGTGGGTTTTTTTTGTCTGGCTCATGCATTATCATCATCATTTACTGCCCTCGAGGGGATTGCGCAGGTGTGACTTGAAAATTTGGCTCTTCCTTTGAAACTTTTGTTATCAGCTTTCCCGAAAGATGATCTTGCTGGAAGAAATGCCAAGCTGCTCTCCTGGAGAGGGACTCGCTCGGAGCTGTTGGCAGAACTCAAGCTGGAGGTGGGAAGGATGGGGGTGTCACTAACGGGGAACAGAGAGATCTTCCCAGCTTCTGCTGGAGTGCAAATCATAGACTCAGAGGGTTGGAAGGGACCTTCAAAGGGTATCCAGTCCAATCTGCGCCCTACATCAAGCAGGGCCATCTCTAACCAGACCAGGTTGCCCAGAGCCCCTGCCAGCCTGACCTTGAATGGCTCTGGGTATGATGCCTCCACCACCTCTCTGGGCACTCTGTTCCAGAGATCCCCTACCCTCAGATTCCACAACTTTTTCCTCCTGTCCAGCCTCAGTCTGCTCTTTTCCAGCTTCAAACCATGACCTCTCGTTTCTATCAGTCCCTGTCCTTGCAAACAGCCTTCCCCACCCTTCTGACAGCCATCAGCAGTTTGACCTACGCTATTATTTATTTATTTATAATGTCTTCAAGCCCCCCCCCCACTGCCCTAATTAATGTTTCCATTCATTTAGCTGAAAAACAAGTTAAACAAAGAGGGTCACCCGGTGTTCCTATCAATGCCTGACTGGGATCCAGGCAGAACAAACGCATTTAAATAAAACTCGACAAGAGATGTGACAAGAGGAAGGCAGTTTAGCTCAATTAAAGAGAGCTGTCACAGGGATTTGATTATCAGAATACAGAACTATTGATTAAACAGGAATTAAAGCTCCGAAACAGAGAGGTTTCAAGGTCTTTGCCGTGAGGATCTACATCAGGAGAGAGGCAGGGCTCCTTCAGCGCCAGAACAGCTCTGCCTTTGTTGCTTCCTAGGAAACGGCAGCAGAACGCTTTCTGCTAAAGCCACCGCTGATTTTGGTGAGGGGACAAGGTCGCTGGTGACATGGAGAAGCATCAGGAGCTTCAATCAACAGGTAGCCTTGGCATCCATGGGTGTAGAAACCCCACTAGAGGGTCTGGAATATTTTAGGAGCACGTGACTAGAGGCCCACTCAGTAAGCAAGATTTGGTCCATCAGGTGGAGGTCCCTGGCGATGCTGGCTTGAGTCCAAAGTCAATGAGACCACTCAAGGAATCTGTTTCAAGCTGTCCCAGACCCCCGAGCAATCACAACACCCAGGTCAGCAGTCACAGAGCTGCCCACTAGAACCGGGATTGTCACTCTGCCCTAAAAGCCAGTCCTTGAATGTCAAGGATGAGGATTTTTTATTGGCAGAGCCCTCTGTTTGTCCCTGACCCAGGCCAGGCAAAATGAGCCCCAGATAAAATCACAAGGTTTCTCTTCCCAGACCTCAAAGCCTGTATCAGCACTGAATTCACTTCAAAAGGTCTTGATGAGAAGAGACAGCATCCAGGTGGTGACAAGCAGCACCATTCCCACCACCTTCACCCAGAGGTATCATAGGCCAGTTCCACAGACTCATTAAGTTTGCAAAGGACCTCTAAGATCATCAAGTCCACCTTTCAACCCAACACCTCCACAACCACCAGACCATGTCCCACAGTGCCACATCTACCGCGTTTCAAACCCCTCCAGGGATGGGGACTCCACCATTGCCCTGGGCAGGCTGTTCCAATGTTTAACTGCGCTTTCACTAAAGATATTCTCCCTAATTTCCAATCTGAACTTTCCCTGGCACAACCTGTGGCCATTTCCTCTTGTCCTAGCAACAGTTACTCATGAGAAGAGTCCGACATCGCCCTCCCCACAACCTCCTCTCAGGTAGCTCTAAATCGCACGAAGTTTCCATGCAGGGATGCAGAAGAAAAACCCTTCTGCATCTCATTCCTGGTCCTTAACACTGTATTTTCCCCTTTCCCTCCAGATCAGCATCCTCTCACAAGAGGTGGAGGTGAGCAGCATACAGGTCTCCACGCCGAGCACGGACGGCTCTCTCCATACAGCAGCACATTTTCATTCCAGGGCAGCGCTGGGTAATTAACACAGAGAAAGAGGGTGTGGTTTGGGTTTTTTTTTTTCTTTCCCTAAATGCCTTATTCCTGAAGCCTGAACACATTTGAACCTTCCTTTTCAGCAGATAAACTCTGTCTCATTTGCAGCTAAGCTTGGCCTCCCCTCCTTGAACACACACTGAACTATTTTGATTAATGAAGGAGTAGGAACAAACCAGTTCCAAGTGTTTTCTATACAGCTCCACTGCTCTTTCGGTTTCAACTCACGCCTAGATAATTATATCACAGCTCCGAGTGCCCCCACCCTTCTGCAGCACTTGGGGAATACTGGAAAAGATAAGTCTTTTCTTAATTATTAAATGTAAATAGCTCATTAAATATAATCCAATTACTTTAATTGTAAGAAAAAGGAAGTAATTACAATATGTACATGTATTCTGGCCTGAACACTTTTAATATCTTAAATGAATCTTTGCAGCATTAATATTTTAAGTTAACCTTTGACATGAGATTTAAAAACAAAACACACTGACTTGCTGATATTCTCCAGCAATGTTACATCTGCTGGGATTTCTGTCATCACCAAATAAAATCCCCACACCAAACCAAGAGAACAGTTTTAAGCATCTAAATTCTGATTCTGTCCCTCTACTCTGTCCTGGTGAGACCTCATCTGGAGTATTCATAGAATCATTAGGGATCGGAAGGGACCTCAAAACATCTAGTCCAAACCCCCTGCCACAGCAGGATCACCTAGACCAACTCACACAGGAACACATCCAGGCAGGTTTGAAAGGTCTCCAGAGAAGGAGACACCACAACCCCCTTGGGCAGCCCCTTCCAGTGCTCCATCACCCTCACTGTGAAGAAGTTCTTTCTGATATTTATATGGAATCTCCTCTGTTCCAGCTCACACCCATTGCCCCGATCACCAGATGACACTGAGAAGAGCCTAGCTCCATCCTCCTGACACCCACTCCTCACATATTTATGGACATTAATGAGGTCACCCCTCAGTCATATTGTGTGCAGTTCTGGAGTTCCCCAGCACAAGAAGGATGTAGACAGACTGGAGTGTGTCCAAAGCAGGGCCACTGAAATGATCAGGGGAATGAAGCATCTCTCATATGAGGACAGGCTGAAAGAGTTGGGGCAGTTCAGCCTAGAGAAAAGAAGGCTCCAGGGGGACCTTCTTTTGACCCTCCAGTACCTGAGGGGGGCCGACATGAAGGCAGGGGAAGGTCTTTTCAAGAGGGTTTGTACGAATAGGACAAGAAGCAAAGGGTTCAAGCTGGGAAAGGACAGATTTAGGCCAGATATTAGAAAAAATTTCTTCACTCTAACAGTGGTTGATGGCTGGAATGGGCTGCCCAGGGAGGTGGTGGTGGCCCCATCCCTGGAGTCATTTAAGGTCAGATTTGATGAGGCTCTGAGTGGCATGACCTAGGTAGAGTTGTCCCTGTGTAGGGAAGTTGGACTACATAACCTCTAGAGGTCCCTTCCAGCCTAGAACATTCTATGATTCTAAATGAAAATGGTTTATGAGCAGCTTCTTAATAAAGTTAAAACAACACCGGTATTTCTATTGTAAAGAGGGGGGGAAAGGAAGCAGAGACACACACAGTGTCACTCTGAACAATGCTGGTTGGATTTTAGGAGTTAAGCAAGATGGGTGCTACCACGAATGTGGGAGAACAGGCTAGCTCCACCTCACCAGCTCCAAATGCCACCTCGTATCTGGGATTTTCCAGGCGCTTCTCCTTCCCTATGCCTACAGTTTGTCCTGTCCAGAGCTGGGAAGAGGAACCAGGGCTCTATCCCATGTCAGGGATTACCCAGTTCTTGGTCAGTGAGGGGATCCCACAGAACCACTGTCTGTGGGGTTAGTACCCATATGAGCCATCTGCCCAACGCAGGGGCACAAGTTATGATCTCAGGCTGCCATTTGGGATTTGCAGGACCATGCTGTAGGAAGCTGTGAGTTGCAGTCTTACAGTTTTGCTCAAGAGCACAACAATTCTTGGACTCACTTTCTCCATCCCTGCAGCCAGCAGGACTGAACAACCTTTCAGGCAGACTCCAGCAAGGCCCCAGTGTTGGGATCATCCCCCCTGGGCTGACAGAGCAGGATCAAGTTTCAGCTTGGCTGCGGTGACAGATGCCTGTGTAATCTCCTTGGGACTGGAAAACCACTCTTTTTTTGAGCTGTAGCTGTTTCCATTTTGCATGTTGTGGGCCCAGCAGTGATCTCACCTTATGTAATCGGCAGCGCAAACTGCAAGCTCTGGACCAACCCAAAAATATTTGAAAGCAGCAGTTTATTGAACTGATCTTTTTGGGAGAAGAGATATTAGACCCTGTATTAGAGGTGCTAAGGATGCAAAAAGTCTTTCTATCAAAGCTCGCCACAAGGTCTATAATAAGCTGCTTTATGGAAAGCTCTCATGTGAAGCCAGACCCTAGATGTCACCTCCTTGATACCACATTGAATTCTCAATAGCAACCAAAAGGCTATTTTGTCTAAGTTAATTACAACGCGTTTTTAATTTAAACCTCCGAAAGGGAAGCGGTCGCTTATTTCACGCTGCCCTAGACAGAAGGTAAAGGTTTGACACAAGCTGTGTTTATAGCTCTGCGCTTTCCTCCCGCAAACCATCAGCTCAGCAGCTGCTGGGATTGAAAGAACAGGATCTGGGTGTGGGCACAGTTCTCTCTTTGCAGCTGCAAGGCCAAACCCAGAAGAGCGTGTGGTGTATGTGGGGTTGGGTTGTTTCCCCCCCTACACTCTTACAAAGCACAAAAGCTGGGTGTCTGAAAGGGAACTCGCTTCCGCTCTGGCGAGCACTCAGCCAACTATTTGCTGGGCTAAGGGGTGGTCGGGGAACTTTCACCCAGCCATTCAGCCAGGGCTGTGATTCCCCCTCCCTCCCAATTACATCCCATTTTTTGCACTCCATGCATGAAGCGTAGCTCCACCAATACAGCAGATATTGTGGCCGATAGCTGCCTCTGAATGCCACTGAGAGCCCTCCAGCACGGAGCCGCCTGAAAGCAAAGCATCACTCATCCTTTGAGCCACAGAGAGAGACTTTTGCTACGGAGAGACTCGAAGGAAGATGCTAAGGAGGAAGAAAAGGGCATCTAGAGAAGAAAGGAAACGAGAAATTAAACCCATGTTCAATCTTACTGGCAGTTGTACAATACCAGGTCAATGAAGTGCTGTGCAAAACTTCACAGCTTTGAGGGTGATTTATGCAGAACCAGCTCCTGCGTGATGGGTGACACCGGCCCCGTTGGGTTACGATGGAATAAAGCAAAGATCTTTGGTGGCTGTTTTGAATAACCCGGCTGGGAGGGGAGATGGCTGGAGAGATTCCTCCCGTGCTCCTCTCGTAAATGAGATGTGATATTCCTCCTCCTACTTTTCCATCGGAAACATTTTCTCTCTCTCCCTCGGGATCTCCAGCATCTTATAAGCGAAGCTTCTCTGAAGTACCGCAAAGAGCCATTGCTCATCATTTCAGTAATGATAGTAAATAAGCTCCAGTATTTTGTTGATCCTTTTCCTTTTGCTTTACAAACAAAAGGTCAGAGTCATTAGCCCAGTTTTATGAGCTGGGAGAAATGGAAGCATGGAAGAGGCAGGTTGCTCTGTAACATCATGGGAAACGTGAGTGAATAAACAAAATGAGAAACCCTAAAGCCACAGGACTGCAGAACAGCCATGCTGGGTCATCCAGCCTCCAGATAAACCAGTCCATCGGTGCCCAGATCACAGAACACTAGGGGTTGGAAGGGACCTCCAAAGATCACAGAGTCAAATCTCCCTGTCAGAGCAGGATCAAAACTAGGGCAGATCACTCAGAAAGGCATCCAGACACCTCTGGAAAGTCTCCATAACCTCTTTGGAGAACTGTTCCAGGGCTCTCACAGTAAAGAAGTTCATCATGTTCAGGTGGAACAGCCTGTGCTCCAGCTTTAATCCATTGTCCCTTGCCTAACCCCAGGGCACAAATGAAAAGAGGTTGTCCCTGCCTTCTTGACTCTCAACCCTCCCGTATTTATAGACATTAATGAGATTTTTTTTCTCAGTCATCTTGTCTCCAGACTAAAAAGCCCCAGGTCTCTCAGTCTTTCCTCGTAAGACAGCTGTTCCAGTCCCTTCATCATCCTCATAGCCCTCCACTGGACTCTCTCCAGAAGATCTCTGTCCCACTTGAACTGGAAAGCCCAAAGCTGGACACAATACTCCAGCTGAGATCTCACTAGGGCAGAGTAGTGGGGCAGGAGAACCTCCCTCAATCTGTAAGGAGCTTGAAAACAAGGCAGGCACAGACAAACAGTTCTCCCTGCTGTCCTTTTCCACGTTGCAGCATCCCTCCCCACCTTATGATGCTGTAGTTCAATTGTCCTTTATGGATTTCATGTCCATAAAGCAGTCTCAGCTGGCACCCACGAAACCCCCTCAGCAGTGAGTTCCACATTCCTCATGCCCCAGGTGAAAAGATGCTTCATTTATGCCCTTCACTTTACAGCCAGATGTTAATCTCCAATCTTTGTGTCTCTGCTCCATAAAGGAGTTGTTCAAACGAATGCAGCTCCATTCATATGAAACAAGCACCTTCCGCGGAGAAGGTTATCTGGCTGCATCAGACAACATAAGAGCAGCTCTGGTTCTTACTGAGCACTTCCAGCTGTAAGCACACGGTTGAGGTTTGATTTACAGCAGCAGCAAGAGAAAACAGTCTTTAGCAGACAGCACTTTGCATGTTGTCCATCCCGTTCCTGTTACTTCCATCAGGACCACAGGAGAATCAACACCTCCGGGACACCAGGTCACTGGTGATCTCAGAGCAGCTCCTTTAAGCTGTGCCACCACCTCCCAAGTGGAAACCAAAGCCCTTGAGAACAAATATTATCCCTCCATTCTCTTGCACCATCACACCAGCATTTAAACCACCACTTCTCCTCAAAAAGGCTCTGGGATGCTGCTGCGTAGAAGGAGATGCATGGAAGGTGAATGAACAGAGCGGGTTGCTCCTGACCCAATTTGTGGGAGACTGGGTTGAGATTCCTGGTTCCTTTAAATTTTTCTTCATCTCAGCCCCTGGCAGGCACATAGTTGAGACATGTCTGTGCTCCAGCAGCAACTTAATACCCGAGAGCTTCCCCGCGATTTCAGGAATTAGGGAAGGATCTAGAGGAACTATTTCCCAGCCCCATTACGGCAGCGAAAGAGAGCTCGGGATGGAGAATGTGATTAAGGCTTCGCGCTGCTTCCTTGTCAAAATAACGGGGAAGTTCACCTCTCGGTTCTTTGGGGAGGGAACCTCCCCCTTCCGCTGCCTCCCAGGCAGGAAAATACAAATCCTGCAGATCTTCAGATGGAAAAACAAACCTTATGTAAGTCAGAATCGGGATAACTTTGGGTCGAAGCTCTGGTCAGCGAGAAAGCCCTTTGCAGCAAAGCCTGACCCGCAGCCTCCCCTCCTCAAAAAGCAAAAGAGAGGCAGGCTGGGGTTTGTTTTACAACCTGGGAGTTGCACAAATAACAAAAGGAAGTAAATGTCACCGGGGTGGTTCTGTTCTGAGCTCACATTTGCTTATTACCCAGAAGTCACTTCCATGGGGGCTTTTTTTAAAAGCCAGTGTTTATAAATACCAAAATTATTTAAATAAATGGTAATCTGCAGTAACTAAGGGCCCGATCTCACAAATATTTATCCTCGCACAGTGAAAATAAACAGGCAAAACACACAATTTCTCATGACAGATCCCATTAGGAGCAAGAGCACTGCTGAAAACAGTAACACACCGGGCGACGGGCTGCGAAAGGACTTGCATTTTGCTCTCCCAGATCTGCACACAGCCAAAGTGTCATTTCTGCTTTACCTCCTGGGTATTTCATAAGTAAAAGGAGCGAGGCCAGCACTGAGCCATCAGGCAGTGCCTTGTTCTGGCTATTTTAGCCCTTAGTAACAGTGTTTGCCAGGCACTGGTGTCCCACTCCGTACAGGGAAAGCAGGATTCAATCCCTGTTCAACCTTCTTCCCGGTCTGTGTCTCTTACTTGTGCAGCACACACAGCATTTTCACAGAATCTCAGAATGACTGGGGCTAGAAAAGCCCTCTGAGCTCATCCAGCCCAGACCCGGACCTAACACCACCACAGTGGCCAGACCAGGGCACTAAGGGACACAGCCAGGCTGGTCTGCAACACCTCCAGGGATGGGGACTCCACCACTGCCCTGAGCAGTCCATTCCAGGCTCTGATCCCCCTTTCCATGAGGAAGGGTTTCTAATATCCAACCTAACTCTCCCCTGGCAGCTACAAGCCCTGCCCTCTCATCCTGGCACTGGTTACCTGGGAGAAGAGCTTGACCCCCACCTGACTGCAACCTCCCTTCAGGGAGCTGTAAAGGAGAAGGTCCTCCCTGAGTCTTGTCTTCTCCAGGCTGCACAACCCTAGCTCCCTCAGTCTCTCCTCATTAGACTTTCCCTCCAGTCCCTTCCCCAGCCTTGTTGCTCTTCTGGTCCCACTCCAGCCCCTCCATCTTTCTCTTGAAGTGAGAGGCCCAGCACCGACCCCAGTATTCGAGGGGAGGCCTCCCCAGTGCCCAGTACATGGGGAGAATGATGTCCATAGTCCTGCTGGCCACACTACTGCTGATCCATGCTGGCATGAAATACTTAACTCCTGGTTTTGAATAACCAGGAGCTAAATATCCCCAAAACTAACAGAGACAAACCAGAACCCTTCAAATTATTAAACATTTGAGCCCAGAGAGAAACTGTCAAGAAGGACTAAAGCCAAAGTCTTACACTTGTTCGAAACGCTCCTTGTAACAGTCTGTCAAAGAAAACTAACTTGATTTTGTGGAAACATTAATCCTAACAACTTCCTTTGTTCTTTTATCACAAAAAAAACCCTAAAAAAGAATGTAAAACCCCTTCAAAACCCCCAAATCCAGAGATGGATTTGCTGCTGCAGCTATCTACACACGAGGCAATCACTGAAGTTTTAACCCCTCCACCCACACCTCACGATTATCTAAGCTTTGTGAATGAAATCAACTTTTCCTAGACCAGCCCTGAAGAATGAGATATATTCAAAGCATGTGGAGAAACTGGGTTGGCAGTTATCATAAAGGTTGTATTCTTTCTAATGAATCACCCCTCACAACCGCCTTCTGAGCTGTAACTTAAAAATATACCGTTGCTGCTCGGTGTGTGTCGCATTATTCATAGGGAAACCAGTTTGATTCTGTGCTTAGAAGAGCTTTACTATGAAATCATCCCTTCAAACCCCACCAGCAATATCTCTTAAAGACACAAGGGCTGCAGATCCAGCCTCTACCCTTCTTCAGCAAAGCCACACCACCTTTCAAACGGAGTTTGGACCAAATAAAGCGGCTAGAAACACACAATTTCTTTCTTCCTTTTTGTTTTCCTGCATCATGCTTCCCAACCCCCAGCTGAGTTCTGTAAAACTAGAGCTAGAAAGGTGGTTTAGGAACATAGACTGTGCAGAAGGTGATGTGAGAAACACAAGGTGAGCCCATGGTCTGAGATCAGCATCAGACCACTGGGTTTTTGGGGTGTGGGATCAGTGAAATGAAGTTGGGATCTTGCTAACATTCACCGTGCAACAGCTAGGAAAAAGCTGATCAGACAGCTTGGAAAGGGTTTATCTTCAGAGCTGAGATGAGGAAGGAGTCTGACAGGAATGAGCCATCAAAACGGTACGGTTCTTTAAATTTTAAAAAAAAAAAGGAATGTGGGGCATTTACTCTTTGAACTTGTTGCCAGACAGATAAAAAAAACCTTCTATAAAGCAGAGAAACTGAGTAGTTTAGGGGAAAGTTTACATTCAGTTCACCCCAGAAGTTGTTAGCCTCTTACAAGCCACATTTACTGAGAGCAGCAAAGCTTTGCCTTTCAGCTAGGTGACACCAGGAGCTGGTGAGCTGCTCCTCACCCAAACAGAGCAAGGATTTCAACCTGGCACAAATCACTGCCTTGGAAGGCAAAGCCCTGGGTTTGATCCCCACTGCCACTACCCAGAGAAAACACTGACAACAGTAGCTTGGCCATAGATCAGCGTGAGGTGGCTCTTTAAAGCTTGGATCAAGCGCTCTCTCTCTCTCACTCAAACATCATGTTTCCAAGCTCAATCCTAAAAAAACCCCTCAAAATGCAGAGGACTGAAGTGCTTGGCTGCTCCACCCTACTTCCTGGGCAAAGCTTGTCCTTGAGCACAAGCGGATTTTCAAAGTTACACTATCAGTGTTTTCAGTGGATTGCCCTCAGCTTTGGTTTGTTTTTAACCAAGTTTTGGATTCAACTTTGTATCGGGTTCTACAACAAAACCCCTCTCAAGGTCAACAAAGGGCAAACAGGAATAGAGAAAAGTGTTGCAACGCAGCCTTTTTCAATTCCTGCAGCATTTAGCAGCCATCAAATCAGCAGAGGTTTAAAAAAAAGGGTGGAAAACATAACTATGGCCCTTCCCTCATGTGACCAAGTGCATGGACTTTAGAGCTTCTCAGAGTGTCAGCTCTGCCACAAGGAAGCCCAAGCACACACACCCCATCAGCCTCTAACATCTCCTGCTTCCAGCTTTTCCATCTTCAGGAAGGACACACAAATGTGAGGGGTACAGAGGGCTCCATCCATTATGATCCTGGCCAAGCTGCTGTACTTCAAGAGGGATTTTACTGCTATTAATATAATTGAGTCCACTAACACCAGCGGTGCTGAAAAACTTTGACTTTCAGTGTTTTCTAATGTCTTATGAAACAGCCCCACTGCTTCTACCATTAACACGACACATAGTCCCACCACTGGTCTCATCCTCAGTCCTGCTGCTGTAAAACAGTAAATCCAAACGGGAAACTCTTAGCAGGAAAAAACCCAGCAAACTACCACAGGAAGGTCCTTGAGGTCACATAATGGCCAACAGGCTGGCACCGCCCTCTCCAAAGGACATAAGCTATTTGTACCCCAAAGGAGTAACCCTAACCCAAACCTAAATGCTGCTGAGGTACAAGCCCAAGGACATTTCCTAACAACTTACTTCTTCTTGGGAAGAAACATGGTCTGAGGTCATCAGCAGATCAATACATTTGACCAAACTACCTAACTATATCCCATCCAACCCTCGGAAACTTCCTTTTGAAGAACACCTATGGATTTAACATTGGAGAAAGCACTTCCCAAAGCATCCTACAGCACCCACACCACCTCACCCCATTAAGTCTTACATTTTGTGTGCCAACAGTTAACAGTCCAGGGTCCTACACTCACCACTCTAAAGAGCACCCTGTTTTACCAAACGGTGCTCCCATTTGTGGGGTAGGGATGCAGTCAGGACAGAGAAGCTGTTTTCACACTAGTTACAGCCACCAGAAACTGCATCAGGGTGGGCAGTCAGCTCACAACCAGACTTTGCACACAGACTTTTCACACACATCTGTACAAGTCAAACGCTGCAGCAGCCGGGAAAGTGAGGGACCTCCCTTCCCCCTCCATTAGGAGTAACCCCACAACTCCCTCCTTCTCCTCAGGCCACACCCGGATAACCCACACTTCTGTCACAGCCCCAGGACAGAGGATAGCGACGAGGCCTGGGGAGAGGGCAGAAGCCACAGCGGCCCCAGAGCTCTGCTCATCCCCAGGACAGGGCAGGGCAGGGCATGGCAAGGCAGGGGAGACCCCCCTCCCCCAACCATATCCCAGTCCCTCCAGCGCCAGGGGCTGTGAAAAGAACCCCTGGGAGGGGCTGGGCAAGTGTCAGCCCAAGGATGGAGACACTTCCTTCTCCCCCTGCCCATGTCCAGCCCAGGCCCTTCCCAACCCCCCAAACCGGGGGCTCCAGGGCCAGCACCGGGCAGGGCTCACTATGTGGCAGGAAGCAGTGCCCGGCCCAGACCCATAGCTCATTATGTGGCAAGGGCCTAGCGGCCCGCCCCAGCCCCCCTGCCTCTCTGCCCCGGGCACAGGCGGCCTGGAAGGCCCAGGGAGACCCCGCTCGCTCGTCTGGCACTCACCGCTCTCGGTGTTGGTCCCCTTCGGGCCCTTCAGCTCGTTACCACCAGGGCGGCCCAGCCCGGCCGTCCGCCATTCCACAGCTCCCCCTCCCTGCCCGGCCTGGGCCTCGCCCCGCCTCCTCCCGGCAGCCGGTCAGCCACACCATTGGCTAGTCTGGCTGGAGTACTGCCACACCATTGGTTGATTCCAGCTGTTCATCAAAGCCGTCCTACGCCACTTGCGTACGAAACTGGCGCAGCAGAAGGACCCCACCCAAGGCGGCCGCGCAAAGAGAGTAAACAGGGCGGAACGTACCATTCGGGGAGAGGGGCGGGGGGAGCCCCAGGTGAGTTTGGGGACAGATCCCAGGGACGAGAGAAGAATCGCGACACAGCGTACAGTCACGACAGTTTGAGAGGGTTAATTCGAGCCCGAAAGCGCCAGAGCATGATGTTCTCCCTGGTGGTTTTGGAGAAACGATATCTAAGTCCCTTTAGGCGCCCCCCTCCCCAGAGCTTCCCTTTGCTGCTGCCCTTCGCCTCTCTGGTCTCCCGCCCTGCGAGGAAAGTTCCATCGGGAGGGGCGAGGGGGGCACTTCGGGGCGGGGGCTGTGCAGGGGCGTGGCCTAGTGGGAGGGGCGGGGCCAGACTGGGGGTCGTGGGATAGGGACTGGGGTCAGGGCAGGAATTGGGCTCAGAGCTGGGGTTAGTGGGGTGGTGGGTGGGGTCAGAGCTGGAGGGATCAGGGCTGGGATTGGGGTCAGGGCTGGGACTGGGGTCAGAACTGGGCGTCATAGAGTGGGGTTTGGGATCAGGGCTGGAAGGATCAGAGCTGGGTTTGGGGTCAGAGCTGGGGGTCATGAACAGGGTATAGGGTCAGAACTGGGTGTAGTGGGGTGCGGTGTAGGGTCAGGGCTTGGATTGGTGTCAGGGCTAGGGGTAGTGGAGTGTGAGGTTAAGGCTGGGGGTCATAGACAGGGTATGGAGTCAGAGATGTGGATTGTGGGGTGCAGTGTAGGGCCAGGGTTTGGGTTGGGATCAGGGCTGGGCATCATGGGACAGAGTGTGGAGTCAGGGCTGAGGGCCAGCAGCATGGTGAGGGGTTAGGAAACAAGGCTAGGGGCCAGGAGGATGAGCAAGGGGTGAAAGGAGGGATGGGGGGCTTTGGGGAGAGGTGAGGGAGTAGCAGTGGGGCAAGTGACAGAGACTGTGCTGGGCTGGGAGAGGGACTGGAGCCTGGGGGGCCCCAGCCCCACATCCACCTTCAACCCTGAAACCAGGATGGGGGATCCCCAACTCCTCATCTGACTCTGGACCCCAAACCAAGGCAGTGGGTCCCCATCACAGGGGTCTCTGTAGATGGGGTGGGGGGCACAGGGACAGCCAGCACCCTCCTCCAGAAGTGATGGCCACTCCTGCCCTGGCTTCTCCCTACAGCCCAACGAGACTGGGACACCTCAAACAAGCCTGGTTGAATGAATGGGGTTGGCAACCAGTGCGTGGGGAGGAGACCAGGGTGGATCCCCACTGAGTGGCCTCTGTCATGACCTCAGCAGCATCTTCCAGCTCATCCCAGTCCTCTGCTGAGCTGGGGTGATGTTAATGGCTCCCTCAGAAACCACTGGAGCAACAACTTGATCACAAATGAGCGCAGGGGGGGTTCCTGCCAGAACATCTGGATGTCAAACGTTGCCTCCACCACCCAGTTATCCTCATCGAGTGTTGAGTTCGCTCGGAACCCACAGACAGGGGATGAGGGAGCCAGGAGGGGCAGGATGAAGAGCACTGGGCATGGCTGTCTGTGTCTCCCTCTTCTCTCTCTTGCTGATGCTGTAGACCAAACCACAGGGAATAAATCACCGGCGCTCCGACGGGAAGCAAATCCGTGTCGGCACTGCCGGGAGCTGTGACGCAGGGACAACGCTCCAGTCATGGGCATCACTAGTGGGCAGAGCCACAGCCCTGTGTGGGGGTCTCTCTGGTGTGTGCTGGGTGATTTGCTGCAGCTCCTGCCCCATGGCACAGCCTTTGCTGCCACCTCCTTTGGTTCCTGCTGGGCACAGGCACAAGCTGCAGAAAGCCATTTCTTGCCCGTTTTGCATCACTCCCTGCTCCACACAGCCCCAATGGGTGCAATGCTCAGCGCCCAGCACCTACCACCCACCCCATGTTGCCCTAGCAGCTGCTCTGTTCCCCTTTATGGGGCCAAGGAACGGGCTGAGGTGCTGCTGGAGGCCGCTCAGCTCCAGGTTTTCCAGGCTGCCAGCGAGGAGCCGTTCCCTTGAAGAAGATCTGCTTCTATCTCAAGGTGTCACAGCCTCAAGGGAACCACCTAATCTGTATCTGCACTGCAACCTTTATCTCTCCCCGGCTGTGTGAGAGGCTCTGTTTATAGCTGCCAAATAATACCTGCTAAATTGCGGGAGCCAATCCACACACACACACCACCCCCTTCTCCACGGTACCCCCTGACACTTGTTTCTCTCTGCAAGAGGGCTGCTCTCGCCTGCCAGGTGCCTCTCTGCATTTTGCTGGAGGTAAATGATGCTCTGAGGGATGGGGAAGGGCAGCTGGGCTGCTCCTCCCACTCGGAGCTCCCCCCACCCCGAGAACCCCAGACAGACACTGGCACAGATCGCTGTCCCCTCTGGCTTCATCCTCAGCCTGGGCTTCGCTGCTGCTGACAACCAGGGGGGTTCTAGCAGGTCCAGCCTCATCCTTGCTGTGACTGAAGGATGGAGGCGCAGCCATCTGCTGTGGGAGGGAGGAGACAGCAGCTCACTGCAGCCCGTGTGCCACCCCCAAGCCGGGCACAAGGCCATGGTTTCACCTGGGGATGGTGGCCAAGAGGCTGTCTGGAGTCATCTGACCTGCTCAGAACAGCCTTGGTTGTCCCAGAGCCCCCCACCCTGCTCCCCCAAAATCACATAAAACAGATGATGAGACCTTGCAGGGTGCAGCTCCAAGGGCTCCAGCTGCATCCCGTGGGAAAGGAGCCAGGACTGGGGCTGTTGGCACCGGAGCCATGAGGATGATGTGGAAATGTGGACCCAACGGCTTCTGCATTCCCCAGGCCCACGGACCGTGACGCCCTGGGATCCATCTGGGCTGCAGCTTCAAGCTGGAGTGCCTGGAAGCACTGGCTGTGCCCCAGAGGGTGCATGCCCAGGGTGTCTGGGGCATGCAGGGTGCAGTGAGACGTGGGACATATGGGGTGCCTGGGGTGCAATGGGATATGTGGGGTGCCTGGGGTGCAAAGGGCCCCCAGGACACAGAGGACACATGGGGTGCCTGGGGTGTGTGGGATGCAATGGGATATGTGGGCTGGGTGTGGGACATAGGGGACACAGAGGGGTGCCTGAGACATGTGGGATGCAATGGGACCTATGGGGTGAACGGGGTGCAAAGGGTACTCAGGACACAGTGGGTGCTTGGGGTGTGTGGGATGCAATGGGACATGTGGAATGGATGGGGTGGAAAGGGCACCCAGGACACGGGGGGTTCCTGAGGTGTGTGGGATGCTCAGGGTGTGCAGAGCACTCGGGACACATGAGGAACCCACTGAGCACTGGTTACTCAGGACTCCTGAGGTCCCCAGGGTGCCCGTGACATACGGGGTCATCCAGGTCATCCAAGACACCCAGGATGCAGTGGAGCCCACGGGACAGCCGGGATGCACAGGGTGCTGGGAGCTGGGGTGCCCGGGGTCCCCGCTGCCCGCGGGGTGCCCGAGCCAGCGTGGTGGCGGGCAGTGGCTGTGCTGCTGACATTTACTAATCAGCTCTAACCTCAGCCGCACACCCGCTCTGTCTCGCTGGCTGTCTTGTCTCCATGGAGACTCCGCAACCTTTGCTCACTCGTTAATGGTATCTCAGCAAACGAAACTCCAACGCCACCCAACCTTCCCCTCCCGGCCCCGGGGAGAGATCCTCGCCTCTCACCTCCATCCCCATCCCCTCCCGCCCGTGGGGATGAAAGGGACCGGTCCTTGTTAGCGAAGGACCCGGCCACGCTGGGCCGAGCTGGGGGCAAGTTCTGATGATGGATGAGCCCGAGGAGGAGGAGGAGGAGGAGGGAAAGCGGCCGCCATCCTCATCGCCACCAAAAAACCCACAAGGCCAGAGGGGGTTTTATTGCTGCGGCAGCAAGGACGGGCTCTGGCCATGCGGGATCCCGGCCAGCAAACCCCTTCCTGGGTGATTTATTGAGCCACCATGCTCAGCACAAGCCGCTTGCACCCCATCCCAAACCCACCTTAAGGTCGTGGCCGGCACCCGCAGCCGCCAGGGATGAGGCAGCAGCAGCGGCAGCTGCCGGGAACTCGCTGCATCCCCGGTGTCCTGCTCCGGCTGATTCTGTTTTCAAATTAACATGGGAAAGATGCCCATTACCTGCTTCCAGATAATGACTGTGATTAGGCAGAGCTCTGCTGCCAGCCGAGATCTGAAGGATTTCTGCGCTCTCCAGCAGCGCTGTGCCGCTGCAAAAACAGGAGCAATAAAGTGTAAATAAGAGACTGAAGGAAAGGACGTGGGACCGTCGGCCCAAAGGCTGCACCCACGGGGCTCCAGCCATGGGTGATCGGCCGCCGAGGGGATGCTGGTGGCTGCGGTGCTGCTGCACATGTGGTCAAACTGGAGAGGGGCTGCCCGGGGTCTGCAGCCTCTTGGTTGAGCCCTGACCAACCCTCAAGGTGTGAACCCAGCTCAGCCCCCACTGACTGGAAACTGGGGGGGAGGGGTTGGGGGAAAACACCAGAAAGGCAACTGGGCTGGTTGGGGGTCTGGAGAGCAGGGCTGATGGGGAGAGGCTGAGGGAGCTGGGGCTGCTCAGCCTGGAGAAGAGGAGGCTGAGGGGAGACCTTCACTGCTCTCCACAGCTCCCTGAAGGGAGGCTGCAGTGAGCTGGGGGTTGGCCTCTTCTCCCCAGGGACTGGCGATAGGACCAGAGGACATGGGTTCAGGTTGTGCCAGGGGAGAGTCAGGCTGGATCTGAGGACAAACTTCTTCCCAGCAAGAGTGGGGAGCCCCTGGAACAGGCTGCCCAGAGAGGGGGTGGAGGCACCATCCCTGGAGGGGTTCAACAGCTGGGCAGCCAGGGTGTTCGGGGAGCTGGGTTACTGGTTGGGAGATTGGACTGGATAGTCTCAGAGGTCTTTTCCAACCTGGATGTTTCTGTGGATCTATGAGTGAGGTTGGTCCTGGGGGACTCTTGGCCCAGCAGACAGAGATGGGGGTTTAAGGAGTTGGGAAAAGCCCAGCCTAGTCTCCTTAGGTGGCTCCACTGGCTACTGGAGCACCCAATGTGGTCCCACACTGCCTGTGGTGTGGCTACCTGGCACCCATGGAGCAGACAGAGGTGGCCACTCTGTGCTGGGATATCCCCAGTTGCAGCCCACCAGCGCTGGATCTGGATCCTCACGGCCCCGCAGAGCTGAGGATGGGCAGGGAGCAGGACAGGACTTGCTGTGCCCACCAGTACCAGCCAGATGCCCCACAATGGGCAAATAAAAGCTGAGGATGTGGTACACAGCCCCACTGCTGGGGGGAACCCCAAAACTGTGCTGTTTATGGGAACCTGGCTGAGCTGGACCCTCCTCATCTTCCTGCTCCCATGTCAGCCCTTACTGGGAGCCCACATTCCCATACCAGCCCTTACTGGGAGACTCGCAGGGTCTGCCCTACACCTCCACCTGCCCTGAAGCCCCCCTGCTCAGCCCAGCCTCCAACCCTTGTACCCCCAGGGATGCCCCAGGCTTTGTCACCTCATGGCACAGGACAGCACCTCATCCCATAACACTCTGCCCAGAGACTCCTGCCTTTCCCAGCAGCCCCTGACTGGGTGCCAGGCAGAGCTGAGCTGGCAGGGGCATCACTCACCACCTGCCTGCCCACGCAGCCGCTGCTGAAGGAGGATGAAGGCAGCAGATGAGGGGGAGGAAGGGCGACTGGCACATCCCAGCACTGTGGCAGAGAGAGCTTTGTCCTGTGGGAGCCCCAGCGCCCGCCAGGCGCTGGTCCTGGCTCTCCCTGCAGCTCCATTTCTCACCCTGTGGCTCAGACCTGGGAGCTGGGTACTGGGAGGGGGGTGTTGGGAAGGATGGAGGGGGCCCCATCTACTGGGGATGCTGGGGTGTCACCGGGGGCACTCACCATCATCTTGATGCTGAGGGAGGCACCAACCCCCTGCCTCTGCTGCCAAGATGGGCTCCTGCTCCACCTGAACCTGCCAAGATGCTCCTTACCCTCCAAAGATCCCCCCAAGACTGCCAAGATCCCCCAAATCTGCAGAGAGCCCCTAAACCTTCCAAGAGACCCCCCCTGGACCTGCAGAGATCTTCCCAAACCTGCCAAGATCCCCCCAAACCTGCAAAGATTCCCCCTAAACCTGCAAGGATCCCCTCAGATCTGCAAAGATCCCCTCCAACCTGCCAGGTTTCCCTCTCACAACCTACCAGGATCCCCCCCAAACCCAGCCAAGATCCCCCCAGACCTGCAAAGGTTCCCCATCATGACGAGGAGAGATAGAAAACCATCACCATGGCCTGAGGTGACTGCCACCTCCAAATTCTGCTGACTCCCAGCTCCTCAGGGACCCTGTGGCCTTGTGTCGTCCCACTGGGCTCACGATGATGGTGGGATGGGGGCAGGGGAGCCCCCCACCACCTAGGATTCCCACCCCTGGAGCACTCAAGACCCCAACCCCTGATGCTGCTAGGACCCCCATCCCTGGAGCCCACAGGACTTGGTGTTCTCAGGACCCCCATCCCTGGTGTCCTCAGTACTCCCACCCCTGATGCCCTCAAGACCCCCAATCCCTGGAGCCTCCAGGACTCCATCCCTTGAGCTCCCAACTCTCCCAGTCCTGGAGCCCCCAAGTCTCCCATCCCTGGAGACCCCAGGACCACCCCAGCCCAACAGGAGCTAATCCCTTCCCCGACTCCGCAGAGTTCCCAGCAGTGGAGGGTTTTTTCCTCCCTCTCCCCCTCTGCGATAACAAATGATAAAATAATCCCTTTAATCCATCCCCGAGGAGCCGGCGCACACCCGCCGGGGAAGCACCGCGCTTCTGCCACCGCCGATACCCCACACCCAGGGACCCCACAACTCCCGGGCACTGGCTCACACTTTGCCCCCCAAAACCTCCTGTGCTGCCCTCCTTGTGTCCTCTCTTCATCCCCCCCACCCACCCAGCCCTGCTGCCAGCCCTGGGAGGGAGAAGCATCTCTGCCGGCTTCTGTGACCCCACAGAACCCTCAGACCCAGATGGGGTGTGGGGGATCCCATCCAGGAACCCCAGAGAGGCTTGGCTACCCCAGGTTCCTGCTGAGCCGTGGTGAAGTGGGGGCTGAGCCACATGGGTGCCCTTCTCTCACACCCTTCTGGTCCCCAACAGCTTAGTGAGGATCTTCTGGGTACCTCCCCACTATGGGGTGGTCCAGAGGCCCCCCCAACA
>VXBP01005777.1:52269-62493 GCA_013400115.1 Rhinopomastus cyanomelas
GATGAGGGAGGGGGGTCGGGGGGAGCCTCACCTGGGGTGGGGAAGGGGGCTCTGCTCCAGCCAGGGCAGCGCAAGCCCTGCAGAGCTCAGCTGGGGATGGAGAGACTTCTGCAAGTTCCCCTTTCTTACAAAAAATGACTTTTTTTAATAATTCCACCTTTTTTTGTTCTCCCTCTTTTCCTTTTTTGCATTTTCTGTTTTTAAAGATTTTCTCTTTCTAAAATAATTTTCCCTTTTAAAATTCTTCTCTATTTTTTTGCATTTCCCCTTTCTTTTTGCATTTCCCTTTTTTCTATCATTTCTTCATTTTTTCTTTAAAATCCTTTCCTGTATTTTTTCCTTTCAGTTTTAAAATTTTCTTTTCAACATTCTTAATTTAAACTTTTTTCTTTTTAAGTATTTATTTTTATTCATCTATTTGTCTTTCATGTATTTATCTATTTATTATTTTTCCCTTTTTCCTTCCCCCTTTTCCTTCTTTTCCCCTTTTTTCCCCTTTACTTTTCCTCCTTTACTTTCCCTTCCCCATTTTCTCTTCCCACTTTTTTCCTTTTTTCCCCCTTTTTCCCTTTATTCCTTCCCGTTTTCCCCTTTTTCCCTGTCCCCTTCCCCCCTTTTCCCTTCTTTTCCTTTTCCCCTTTTTCCCTTGTCCCCTTTCCTCCTTTTCCCTTTCCCCCACTTTATCCCTTTCCCCTCCTTCCTCCTTTCCCCCTTTTCTCCCTTTCCCCTTTTTTCCTTTCTGCTTTATCTCTTTTCTCCTTTTTTCCCCTTCCTCCTTTCTCCCCCTCTTCCCCTTCTTTCCCCTCTCCCCCACCAGCNCCTAACCCGCTTGGACCCGCTCCTGTGCCACCTGCTCTAGGGGGTCCCGCTCTGGCAGGGGGATTGGACTAGATGCTCTTCCGAGGTCCCTTCCAACCCCTGATTCTCCTCCATCAGACCAACACACCCAGCGCAGCGCAGCAGCAGCGCTACAGACCAGCCGGCCAACCCCGCGGGGACCCCTCTGCAGGACCACCGGCCAACCCCGCCGGGGCCCCCCCGCAGGACCACTGGCCAACCCCGCGGGGACCCCTCTGCAGGACCACCGGCCAACCCCGCGGGGACCCCTCTGCAGGACCATTGGCCAACCCCGCGGGGACCCCTCCCCACAAAGGCTCGGCAGAGGTAGCTGCATATACAAGACACGATTTATAATAAAACATTATGTACAATAAATAGGTTCTCGGTTCTTTGTCAGGGGTTGGGGTTTGTTTGTTTTTTCCTCTTTTCTGTTTTTTTTTGGTTTTTTCCCCCCCTCTTTTTTTGGGTTTTTTTTCCCACTCCCTCTGGTAAGAAATTTTGTTTCTCAGTGCAGACTGGTGGCTTTTTTATTTTGCTCTTTCCTCCTGCAGAACCACCTCCGGGGCCGCTCCAAGCTCCCTTTGCTCCCATCATCGATTTGGATTCCGTTCGTTTCACTCTCTGTTTTTCCTTTCTTCTCCACAAATTTTCATCTTTTTGGAAAAAAAAAAATATTCCTTTTTCTCCCATTTTTTTTCCTCCCCCTCCCCCTTTCTTCTTCTTCTTTTTTTTTTTTGTTCTTTTTCTTTTTAATTTTTTTTATTAGTAGATTTTTTGTAACTTCTTTTCTTCAAAACTATTTACAATTGCTGGTTCTTTTTGTGGGTTTTCTTTTTTTGTTTGTTTTTTCTTTTTGTTGTTTTTTTTTGTGTTTTGTTTTGTTTGGTTTTTTGTGCAGAAAATGAAAATTCATCAAATAAAAAATAAAAATTCCAAAGAAATCCCTTTTGCTTCTGGGGGCTCCCCACACACACACCCCTGGAGGGGGGAAGGAGAAAGAGAGAGAGAGAGAGAGAGAGAGAAAGAAAGAGAACGCGGCGCCGGCGCCACGGCCGAGGTGGGGGCCGACGGGCGAAGCTGGGTGGGACAACGGGAGCTGGGGGTGCCCCGCCAGCAGCAGCCCCCTCCTCTCCTCTCTTGCGCCGGTGGCCGGGATGGGTGGGGGGCGATGGGCGCAGGGTGCTGTGGCTGGTGGGCAAGCTGGAGGGGGAGAAGAGAGAGAGAGAGAGAGAGTGGGGGGGTTAGGGTCCCACTGCTGTTTGGGGTACTTGCATACACAGGGGGCTGGGGTCCCTCTCAGCCCCCTCATCTGGCACCCAAATACTCAGCGGTTTGGGGTGCTGCCCACTCCATCTGGCACCCATGCACCCAGGGATCTGGCACCCACATACCCGAGCAGCCACCTACGCAGGGGTCTGGTGCCCATATACTGTAGGGTCTGGGGTCCCACTCATCCCAGCACCCGTGCACCCAGGGGTCTGGGGTCCTGCCCACCTCTTCCAACTGGCACCCATGCACTTAAAGATCTGGCATCCACACACCCCAGGGTTTGGGGTCCTGCCCAGACCCCCAGCTGGCACCCACAAACGCAGGGGTCTGGGGTCCTGCTTGCCCCCTACATCTGGCACCCATGCACTCAGGGGTCTGGCACCCACATACCCAGTGGTCTGACATTCTGCCCACCCACACCCACAAACCCTGGGGGGCACCCACATGCCCAAGGGTCTGGCACCCATGTACTATGAGGTCTGGGGTCTTCACGCACCACCCATCTGCACCCATATACCCAAGGGTCTGAGGCCCACACTCCCCTCCCCCCAGTTATCACCCAGGGGCAAGGCATCCAAGGATATGGGTTCCTGCCCACCCTGTCCTCACACCTGGCACCCATATCCCCAGGGGTCTGAGGGGTCTCAGTGCCCCTCTGGCACTCACATGCCCAGGAGTCTTGCACAACCCAAGCCTGGCACCTCTACAGCCTGAGGTCTGGCACCCATGCACTATGGGGTCTGGGGTCTCAATCACCACCCACGTGCAGGCCCATACCCAGGGGTTTGTGATCCTGCCCACCCTACACTGGGCACCCACAAATCCGAGGATCTGGGGTCCCCCTCACACTCCCATCTGGCATCCATGTACCCAAGGGTCTGGCTTCCACATACCCAGGGCTCTTGCACATCCCAGGTCTGGCACCCATGTACCCAGGGGCTTGGGGTTCTGCTCACACCCCCCATCTGGCACCCACATACCCAGGGGTTTGACACCCATGTTCCTAGAGGTCTGGGGCCCTCTCATCCCCCCACCAGGCACTAATACACTATAGGGTTTGGGGTTCTGCTCACCCCATCTGGCACCCACATACTCAAGGGTCTGAAGCCCTGCTCACCTGCCATCACCCATGTACTGAGGGGTCTGAGGTCCCACCCACCCCAGGTTTGACATCCATCTACCCAGGGGTCTGGGGTCCTGCTCACCTGCCATCCAGCACCCACATGCACAGGGACTGGGGTCCTGTGCCACCCTCCAGTCGGGTGGGGCTCAGAGACACCCTGCACACCCCAGCTCTAGCATGCTCAAGCTCCAGCACCCAGTACCCTCCTGCCATCCTGCACCCCCCTATCCCAGTGACCAGCACCCCACTGCTTTGTAGCCCAACACTCCCTTCCCTGGTGTCCAGCAGCCCTCTACCCTGGGGTCCAACACCCCCCAATCTGCACTCTGTCCCCTCCAGACACTGGGGTAGAGGAGCCCCCAGTTCCATGCTCATCCATGGCATCCAGCTGGGGCTGAGGGCACCCACTGGGTGCCCCTCACTGGGTGCCCCTCACTGGGTGCCCTTGCGTTCGAAACCCCCTAGACCCCGCCCCTGTCCATGTTGTCAGGCATCAGGCAGTGACAGGGACTCGGGTGGCACTTACCGGGTGACGGCGGCATCTCCGAGCCCTGCCGGCGCCGCTGCCAGAGCCTGGTGGGGGTCAGCAATCCCCAGCAGCCAGGGGCACCCATCCGGCGAGGACCGCACCCAGCGACGAGCGGATGGGGAGGGCGACGACAACAAACCCCCACGAGATCCCCGCGCAGACCCCTCCGGGGTGACCGAGGGGCGCCCTCCCCACCCCAACTGGGCTGCGGGCAGGGAGCAGCGGGTGCTGAACCCCTGCCGCGGGGCGGGCAGCCAGCGGCGTGTCCGTCCATCCTTCCATCCATCCGTCGGTCGGATTGTCCTGCTGCGGGGCGGGAGGCTGCTGGGGGTGAGGAGGATGAGGAGGAGGAGGAGGACGGGGTGGAGGTGCAGTCCGGAAGGAGAGCAGAGCCAGGCGGAGCTTTGGCAGGCGGAGCGGGGCCAAAAAAAAAACCGGGGCTTTTTCTCTCTTCATCCACTCCTTCCTTTTTTGAATTTTCCTTTCATTTCACTCCTTTTTCTGTTTGAATTTGTTGGGGTTTTTCCTTCCCCCCTTCCCCCCCTTTTTTTTCCTACCCATCCCCCCTTTTTTTCTTTCCTCCCCCTTTTTTTCCCTTTAGTTTTTTTTTCTTTTCTTTTTTTTTCCTTTTTTTCCCCCCTTGTTTTTTGTTTTTATAGAAAAAAAAAAAAAGCCCAAACAAACGGTTCCAATCCCGGTTTTAAATACAGAACTTGAAAAGTGTTCCAGAAAAAAAGTGCTGGCTAAATTACCTCTGCAAAGAGAAAACACGGGGAGAGAGAGAAGGAGAGGGATACACACACGTGATGAGAAAGGGGCTTGGAGCAGGGGCACGGGGCGGGTGCAGCTGGGGAGGTGCCTCATTGACCCCCTCCCAACCCTACAGCACCCTCTCACCCCCATCCCCCCCCACCCCCATCAAAAACCAAAGGGTCTCCCCCAACCTACCCTGTAACAAAACCTCGTTGTCCGGTTGGCACGACAGCAGACCCTACAATGAGGTGACCGTAAAAGTGTCCTCGGGGTGTTGTTGCTCTACCATGGGTCCCAAAAACCCGCTCTTCTGGGTGGGGGCCATGACGGGGTGCCCTTGGGGTGCAAAACTGGGGTACCTGTAGTTGTCCTGCAGCTGCAGCATTGAGTCTCTCGGTACGGGGGAGATGTTCAAGTCATTGATCAAGGGACAGGCGTAGGGTCCCCGATGGTGAACCCCCCGCGACATCTCCAAGGGCTCTTTGTCTCCCTTGGAGGGGTGGCTGCCGCTCGGGCTGCCCAAGTGGGGGTTCAGACACGAGGGGTCCGTCCTCCCCATGAAGTCCACCAGCATTCCGGCCCCCGCTTTACCGTCGTACGAGGAAGGGCTGCGGGTGCTGGCGTTGGGGGAATACCAGTACGGGGGGTTTTTGCAACTGGGGGAGTCGTAGTGCGGTTGAGGCATGGGGAGGTCGCGGCAAGAGAGGTGGGGGGCGTGCGGCAGAGCCCCCCCCTGCATGCTGTGTTTGAGCGAGTCGCAGGCGGGCAGCTTGCGCAGGTCGCCCGCCCGCAGGTCCTCCTTGAAGGCCAAGGTGGGCGAGCAGTTGGGCGAGAAGGCTTTCTGCAAGCCGGCCTCGAAGACAGTCTGCTGGCCGGGGGCCGCCAGCTGGTGAGGCAGGGCGGGGAAGTGCTTGCTCTCCAAATCCGGTTGCCCCAAACCGGGGGAGTCGCTCTGGAACCCCTGGACGAAGGTCCCGTCTGAGGGGGTGGAAGGGTTCATGGAGTAGGGGCCGGCGTAGTCGCAGGGGTCCCGCTCGCCCACGCCGAAGCCCCGCGACTGGGAGGGCAGGGGGGACATGCTGCTGTCGCCGCTGTAGTAGTCCAAGCCCAGGTCCGTGCTCTCCTGGAACAAGGGATTGACCGCCTGCGATTTGGTGGGGAACTTGGCCTTGCCCGTCCCCCTCTCCTTCTTGGAGGCACAAGCCCCCCGCGAGCCCCGGGGCTGCCGGGGGCCCGTGCTCCTCTTGGAAGGGTACACGGAGGACGAGGACGAAGAGGAGGAGAAGCTCAGGTGGGAGGTGTCGAACATGTCCACCTTCTTCCGCCGGCCCCGACCGGGCTTGGAGTTGCTCTGGAAGAGGACGCTCTGGTTCCAGTTGTAGCCCGGCGCAGACGACGCCTCGTTCCAGTCCATCATCAGCTTCTCCAGGCTGGAGAGACTGGACTGGCCCTCGCTGGACGAGGCCTCGCTGTTGGCACGCCGGTAGCCGGCCGGCTGGTTGAACTGGGTGCTGTCGGAAGACGACTCGGAGAAGGTCTCCGACACCGTCTGCTGCTTGGCTTTCTGCGGGGTGTAGTTGGAGATGTCGAGGATGACGTTGGGCTCGTTGAGGTGACACTCGAAGCCCGGGTTGTAGAGCTGGCTGAAGGCTTCCGAGCTCCAGTCCAGCCCCCCGTAGCCCTGCCGGAAGGCCCAGGGCGCAGCGCTGGGGAACTGCCGGCAGTTCTCGGGAGACGGCTGGAAAGACGCCGAGCCCTTGGGCACCATGTAGCCGCCGGGCGAGACGGTGCTGGCCCGGCTGTCGCACCGCAGCGGGGTATGTGCCGCGCTGGAGAACTGGCCCCCTTGCTCGGCGCTGTTGAAGAAGGCGGCTTTCCCCAGCGGCAAGCTGGGTCCGGCCGTCTGCGGCGCGTAGCCGGCGCTGTGGGCGCTGCTGGGTGACGACGGGAGGCTGCTGCCGCTGCCGTAGGCGAAGCTGCAGTCCTTGCTGTTGGGACAGTCCTGCGCCGACGGGTACTGCTTCCCCGGCGGGAAGACGCTGGCCGGCGCCACGCTCTGCCCGGCCCCGTAGCTGCTGTACGGCGAGTAGCCGGCACTGCCGCTAGCCGCTGCCGGGTGAGCTGTGGGTGACCGCGAGACGGCCGCGGGTGGCGCCAGCTTAGCAAAGGCTTCGGCGCTGCGGCACTCCGACGACCCTTGGGCTACCCCATAGCCAGCGGTGGTGGCGGTGCGGCCGGGTGGGAAGGCTGGGCGGCCTTGCATCGCTGCGTGGAAGGCGGCTTCGGCGCCGGGGGTCGTGGCCGACACCTTACCGCCCCGGCCCGGGTAGGCAGCCAAACCCCGCTGGCCTGGCAAGGCGGCCGGTGGGGCCGTGTAAGCGGTCGCCGATTTGCGGGACTCGGAGCGGGAGGCCGAGAGGGCAAAGTCCAGCAGGTCGGAGGAGTCATCCGAGTCCAACAAGGAGCGGAAGTAGCCGGTGAAGAGGCTGTGCCGCTCCGGACCCGTCTCCGTCTGCGATGACGGCGCGCTCCCAGCGTAGAAGCCAGCTCGGCTGGAGGAGCCCGATTCCAACCCGGTGCCGTGGAAGGGTCTCGCCTCAGCCCCTTGGTAGCCACCGTTGCGACCGGCCTGGCTGCCGGGGTGCCCATGGTGAGGGGCCCAAGGGCTGCCCTTCTCCCCCCCAGCCCACTCAGCAGGACCGTCGCCGAAGCTTTGCCCGGTGCTGGGCTCGGGGAACAGGGCCCCGTTCTTGCGGGCCCGTCGCTTCCGCTTGGGCTTGCCCACGGGGTCGGGCTCCGGGCGGCCCCGCTTGCGCGGGTGCACAGCATCGGCGTGGAGGGCGCCGGGGGCCTTCTTCTTCTTGCCAATGCCCTCGAAGAAGTCGCTGAAGGAGCAGCGGGCGGTGCGGCCGGCGTGGCCCCCTCCGCGGCCCCCAAACCCCCCGGCTTTGCCGCCACGCCGGCGGAAGCCCTGGACGCGGTGCAAGAAGTGGGAGATACTCTGGGTGTCGGGGGCTTGGTGGATGGACTCGGGTTCGCTGGGGGTCCAGCAGCGGGGCGGCGAGCAGCGCCCCGAGCACTGGCTCTGCCGGTTGAGGAAGGCCAGCTTGGCCAGCACGTCCGAGTAGTCGGCTTTGCTGTCGTTGGTGTCGGCGATGTAGGAGGGTTGGGGCGAAGCCAGTTTCTGCTTCCTCCTCCTCCTCTTCTTCACCTCCGGGACGGGCTCCTTGGGCTTAGCTTGACCCAGGAGCAGGTTCTTGGGTGGCCGACCCCGCTTGCGCTTCAGAATGATGGGCATCTCGCCGGGGGGGAAGACCACCACCACGTTGCGCCCGTTGTTCTTCATCTTGAGCAGCGGCGTGGGCTCCATGGAGCTGCTGGCCGCCAGCTCCTTGCCTTCCAAGTTCAAGTTGCTGCTGAGCGACGACACCTTGTAGGTCGTCTTGTTCCTTCGCCCCAGTGACACGGGGATCTTGGCCATCTTCACCACCATCTTCCTCACGCCCCGGCACTTCATCTTCCTCCCCGCCGTGGGCGGTTTGGGCACCTCGTCAGGGTCTAACGTGGCGGCGGAGGCCGGCGGCGGAGGGGTCAGCAGCGGGACGCTGGGCTCCTCGGGGCCGGGGGGCACCTCGGTGGGCAGGGCCAGGGCGGCTAGGACGCGGCTCTCGGGGGCAATGTCCACCCGGCGCCCTCGCCCTGCCCTCCGGCGGCGACACAGCATCTTTGGCTTTTCTGTCCGGCGCAGCGCGTACTTGCGGTGGTCCTCGCCGCAGCGCCCGGCCCCGCGGCCCCCACAGGGACCCCGTTTCACCACAGTGCTCAGGGGACACCCCCCGAGCCGGGGCTGCAGCCCGTGGGGCCGCAGCGGGTCGCCGGCACCCGGCTGTGACTCCAGCAGCTCCGAGACGGCTCCCAGCGGCTGCGACTCCAGCAGCGAGGGCTCGGCGGGCAGCAGAGGTGCCCGGGCATCGAGCAGCGGCGCTTCCAGAGCCCCCGGCAGCGGCTCCAGCGTCTGCAGCCCCAGTGGCTCTGCCAGAGGCTCCAGCGACTGCAGCTCCAGCGACTCAGACAAGGGCTCCAGCGACTGCAGCTCCAGCGACTCGGAAAGTGGCTCCAGCGACTGCAACCCCAACGGCTCCAGGTTTTGCAGCTCCAGCGACTCCGGCAGCGGCTCCAAGCTCTGCGAATCGAGCAGCTGGGGTTGTGACTCCAGGGACTGGGAATCCAGCAGCCGGGACTGCGAGTCCAGCTCTTGAGCTGGCAGCAACTGGGGCTGCGGCTCCATCGCCTGCGACTCCAGCAGCTGCGTCCCCGGACACGCCAGCGAGGCCAGTTCGTTGAGGATGTCCGCCTCGGCCAGCTCTGAGTAATCACCGGTGTCAGGCTGGGAGCAACTGGCTTCCTCTCCCACCGCTTTGTTGCCCCCGCCGCCGCCACCGCCGCCACTGTGCCCGGGGGGCTGCGGGGTGCTCCCCCCGCCACCATCAGCTTCTCCATCATGGGCTGGGGGCCGGGGGTGCCGCGCCGGTGGCTCCGTTTTGCAGAGCACCCCTCGTTCCTCGGGGCTGCGGATGCTGTTGGCCAGGGAGGGTGAGGAGAAGAAGCTGTACTGGAGGTCACGGTCGGCAGGCAGCAGCCGGTTGTCCTCGTGGCCGCCACCACTGCCACCGCCGCCGCCGCGGAGGCTGCCGCAGTCCAGGTGCACCCCGCTGCTCTTGAGATCCTCGGAGAGGCGGTTCAGATCCTTCATGATGTCGATGAGCTGCACCACAGGGTGGAGGTTGATGTGCCCGTTGCCGCACTTGCTGCGCAGCAAGGCGAGGATGCCCTCGACGTTGCAGCGGCCCGAGGCCAGCGTCGCGTCAGGGAAGGTTTGAGGCGCCCGGTCGCGGGCGGCTGCTTCGTCAGCGCTTCCCCCCAGGATCCGGGGCTCGCCGGCACAACCCAGCAAGTCTTGGGTCGCTTTGGTGCCTCCGTGCAAGCCCTGGCACCGGTCGGCCGGGTCGCCGTGCAGCAGCGAAGCCGCTTGGTGCTGGTGGCCGAGCGCAGGGCACGAGCCCTCAGGGAAGCTCAGCACGCTGCAGGACAAGGCCTTTTCCGCCGGACAAGCCGGGGGCCGCTGAGCTGGGTGCCCCGGCGGGTAGAACTTGGGCTCTCGGACGTAGTCGGGCGAGCCACGCACAACGCTGGTCGTTACCACTGGGCCCGGGGGCTTCACGCGCATCCTGACCTCCTCCTCCCCCGCGTGCCGCTGGGCCGGGCAGGTGCTGACATGGGGGTCGGGGAAGGTGAGAGCGGGACCTGTGCGGGGCACAGAGGGTGCAGTGAGGTTCTGGGGGTGCCCAGGGCTCCAAGTGGGTGACGGTGCCCTGCTCCGTCCCCAGTGCCCTTGAGGGTGCCCGTATTCACCCCCATATTCACCCCCCATCACCCGGTTCGTCCCTGCTCTGTCACCAGTGAGGATCTGGGCAAGTTCCCCTGCCAGCCTCCCCCTATTCCTTTGCTCACTGGGTTCTGGCTGCCCCCCCCACTTTCCTGCTCCCCATGGCAGGAACACCAGTGCCAGCCTGGCACAGAGTCATCTCCAAGGGGGAAGCAGGGAGGTTGCTTCCTGTGGGGGCATCAAAGGTCTGGGTGGGAGTGCTGGGGGCATCACAGGACTGCTGGGTCTGGGGGTCATCCCAGTGCTGGGGTGGGGGGGCTAAGG
>VXBP01005777.1:84323-94847 GCA_013400115.1 Rhinopomastus cyanomelas
GGGGTGCTGCGTGGTGATGGGGTCCATGGAGGTTGGGGAAGGAGCTCTCAAGATTCAACTCTTTGCCCTACACAACCTGCTCAACCGGCTCCTGAAACAGAGCGTCGTGAGGGAGAGGTTTGGGGAGTGATGGGATGGTACTGAGTTGTACTCATCACCGTCCCCATCAGTGTCCCCATCGCTGTCCTCACCACCATCGCCTTCACTGTCACTGTCTTCATCACCATCCCCACCTCCATTACTGTCTCTACCACCATCATCGTCCCCACCACTGTCCTCATCACCATACCCTTCACTGTCACTGTCTTCATCACCATCCCCATCTCCATTACTGTCTCTGTCACCATCACTGTCCCCATCACTGTCCACATCACCACCTCCATCTCCATCATCATCACCATCCACACATTATTCAGGTCAAACCATTCCTAACCATGACTATATACTACCTGGTCTAGGTGATCCTGCTGTTGCAGGGGGATTGGACTAGATGATCTTGCGAGGTCCCTTCCAATCCCTAGAGATTCTGTGATTCTATGATCCCTGTGCCCATCAACATCCCCATCATCATCCCCATCAACAATCCCGCCATCATCCACATCACCATCACTGTCCCCATAGCTGTCCTCATCACCATGCCCATCTCCATCATCATCACCATCACTGTCCTCAGCATTATCCCCATCACTGACCCCATCACCGTTCCCATCATCATCCCCATCAGCAACGCCGCCATCATCCACATCACCATCACTGTCCCCATAGCTGTCCTCACCATCATCCCCATCTCCATCATCATCTCCACCACCAACCTTCATTAACTCCATCACCATCCCCATCACCATTCCCATCACCGCCAGAATGGCACCAATGTGCCACCCCTCAGGGATGCCGCGTGCACGAGGGGCCGTGGGGTGAGGCTTGCACACGCATGCGCAGGAGGACGGTGGCTAGTGAGATGGGGATGGACTCAGCACGGCGCAGGATTTGGGTCTGTGGGATGCAAACATGGCCCTCAAGGCTCTGCTTTGAGTACCTGGGTCAGCCTGGGGGGCTCCAAGCCCCATTCCCAGTAGCACCCAGTATCCCACTGTGGTCTCCTGTCCCCTCCAGGTCATGGGGATGAGGACATGGGATGTGACTGGAAAACACCGCAGGACTGGGGTCCTCCCAGTACACACCAGTAACACAGAACATACAGCCAATAAATGATCCACGTAGTGCCCACAGCCCCCAGCACACTTTTACACAGCGCATCACCCACCCACTCACCCACCCCTGTGCACCAGCCAGGGCACAGATGTGTGCAGATGTGGTCTGAACCTGCCTGTGCACGCTGCTGCCTGTGATACCCCCTGCCCACGGCACCCCCTGCCCATGGCAGTCCCCTGCCCCCAGTACCCCCTGCCTGCAATTACCCTTTGCCCACAGCACCCTCTGCCCATGGTACCCCCTGCCCACTATATACTCTGCCCACAGTTACCCCCTGCCCACGGTAGCCCCTGCCTCAGTTATCCCCTGCCCATGGTACCCCCTGCCTGTGGTTTCTCTCTGCCTGCAGTTATCTCCTGCCCACAGTACACCCTGCCCACAGTATCCCCTGCTCATGGCACCTCCTGCCCATGGTAATTCCCTTCCCTGCAGTTACCCCCTGCCCACAGTGCCCCCTGCCCACAGTGCCCCCTGCCCACAGTGCCCCCTACCTACAGCACAGCACTGCTGGGGACACCCTGCTCATCCCCACGCACAGCACAGGGTGCTGCAGGTGCCAGGACACAGCAGCACCCCAACCCCACAGGGTGCTCAGAAGGACCAGCCCTGCACCCAGTGGCAGCAACGTGGGTGCCCCACGGGCAGCACCCGGCCAGTGTCCCGGGAACAGGAATCCAGGAAGGCGAAAGGGAGCTGGAGGCTTCGCATTTCTGGATTCTGGTTCCCTGTTTCTGCTCCCGGCTGTTTCCATGGAAACTGGCGTCGGACCTGGGAAAATAAGGTTAGGGTTTGCAGAGGAGGCCCTCTGCCAGCGTCTGCCCACCTCCGCACCCCACCAGGGGCACAAGCCCAGGCACCCCCCCGCCTGCTCCTGCACCCAGCGGCGATGCTCAGGTTCGGGGGCTGAGAGGCAGCGGCACCCTCCAGCATCTTCCATCCTTCCGCCTGGTGACTACTGGGAGCTCAGCACATGCTGGGTCATGTGGAAACTGGCATCACTGGGCTGTTCCCTGGCACCCTGGCAGTGGGTGCTGCTTTCACCGGGCGACAGCAGCTACCAGACCCATCCCATCCTCCTCCTGCCTGGCACAGCTCAGCTCAGTGGGAACTTCCCAGTGCCTCCCCATCCACCCCACTGGGATAGAGGATGTCGGGATGTTCCCAAAAACCCCACTGCCACATCCTTGGGTTCTACAAGGACCTGGAATCTGCTGACAGCATCATCTCCACCCCCTTCCCCAGCGCAGGATCCACCCCCCAACCACCCTGATGGCTCCGGGGAAGGTGGGGAGTCGGAGTGGGGAGAGAACCAGGACACGACACCTCGGGGGAGCCGTGAAGACTAATGAATGGAGGCTTTTAAAAAGCACTTTGAGTGAGAAGTGCTGGAGTAGGGACTAATTATTCCTCCCGCCCGCGCGCACACCGTACGCACCCAGCGGCCCGCTCGCGCCCGCCCAGACGACCCCAGCACCCATCGGCACTGGGGGAAGGTTTGCCACAAGGTTCTGCTTCTCTGTCCCCCTCTGGCATGGCTGTGAACCCCCACTTTGCTGCCATGAGCAGCCCCCCACCCCATTGAGCTGGCAGCGGTGGGACTGGAGTGTGGGGAGGTGCTCATCCTCCTCCTCAGGCTCAGCTTTTGGTAGGGTCTCCTTTCTGATGGAGACGCTGCCGTATCATGGTGACACGGGCTGGGTGGCTGCTTCCTGGGGCTGCTCGTGGCCAGATGGCACCTGGCACGGCCTGACACCCCAAAACCAAACACAAAGAGGGTCTGGCTTGGAGCACAGCCCCGCTCCCAGCTCCAGACACATCACCCCAAACCCCCAATCCCGCTAAACCCAGTTGGGATCAGAACGCGGAGCTTCAGGGCGACTCCACCATCACTCCCTGCATCTCTGGGCTACTGGAACGGGACCTAGTGTGAGTCCATCCCACTGGCCCAGCTCTGCCCGCTGCACCATTTTGCATTCTGGTGCTGGCCGGCCCCGCTGCCCTCCCACTCCCACCCCCACCCCGGGCTGCGATTCAGCTGCTGTTGAAATCTGTCCAGGCTGGATCCATCACAAGAGCCCTCAAGCGGCTGCAAACAAACAGCAAAAACAGCGAGCGGGAGCGATCGATCGGCGCTGGGGGGGCCCCTCAGTCCCTTCGGCGATGCCAAACCGGCCCCCCAACTCAACACTTCGACGACATCAAAAGTTTGGGATGAGGGAAGGATGGAGCAAGCCCGAGCACCAGCTGCACCAGCAGCACCAGCACCCAGGGGTGGGTGTCGGCGAAGCCCTCGGTGATGGGTGGCAGCAGCGTGGTCCTCCCTTGGCAGTGCGGCCGGGCTCGTAGGGCTCCCAAACTTCCCTCTTGTGGTTACTGCTGTTCAAAAACCCACCGGGAGGCTGGGGAGTGATACGGAACGAAGGGGAAATGGCAGAGATTGGCTCCAAGGGTGGGGATGGGGTTTGCCCAGCGCCGGCGGCACTGTGTGTCAGGGTGTCTATTGCCGGGATGTGGGGGAAGGAATCAGTCGCACCCCATTAGAGCGGAGGGGACGTGGTGAAGGGCAGCCACAGCCCCATATCCTGGCCTGGGTAATGGCAGGGGAAGCGGACGCCGGCACCGCTCCGGTGGGAATTGGCAGTGCTGCAGCCTGCGGGGTCGGGTTGCTGTGCCTGGGCTTTGTAAGAGGGGCTGGAGGATTTTTACCCCCATGAACAATCCCATCTGTGCCTGACACGTTCCTGCTCCGAGTCCGGAGCTCCAGCAGTGCTCCCTGAGCACCCTGCCCTGATGGTCTGGGGCACTCATGGTTGGTATGTGGCAACTGGGTACTGGGGGAGGGTACTGGCTGCAAAGGTGCCCTCCAACAGCCGCCCCCATCCCCACCTCCCTGCCAGGAGTGCCCAGCCCAGCTCCTGGGAGCTGCACACAGAGAGCTCCTGCCGCACCCAACAGCCCTGGCAGACTGGGGCATGGCGTGGGGCTCCCAGCATTTCCCAGTGCCACCACCATGCCCACCCACAGGGGTGACAGTGGGACCCAAGAGGTGGCCATGAGGCTGATAGTGACAAGGGATGTTGCACAGCCCTGAGGGACCCCTGTGGATTGCACAAGCAGCTAATGGGTTTTGTTTTACTGGTGGTCCCTTGCAGGGCTCTGTAACCCCCCTCCTATGGGGCTACTCAGCTGCTCCTGTGATCCTGCCCTGCTGCTGCAGCCACATGAAGAGCCCAGGACACCCCTGCTCTGAACAAAGAGCAGCTGGAGGACACTGCTTTTTCAGGGAGGGGGTTTGCAGCATCCTACACCCCATCCCTGCTGCATTACCACCCCACCCAGGGTGTCTGGGGGCCAGTGCCTGCAGTGTGGGGCTCCTCTCCCTGCAATGTCAACCTGCTGCTCCGCAGCCGCCAAGGCTGCCCTTGGAAAAGCTGCCGGCTGTGCCGGCGGGGTTGCCAAGCCCAGGACAAGCTCTTTACTGGGTTCTGCCAGCACAGATGCCTGGGCGACTGTAATTCTTCCTCGCATGGATGGGGAGATGGAAAAACCCCCCCCCCGCCCCAACCTCATCCAGGCTCTGCAGTCACCGCTCATCCCAACCCCACTGAGCTGTGGGGCACAGCGGGGTGACGGAGATGCTGATGGTGGGTGGGATGGGGAGGGGATGCCCCCAACGGGGTGCTGCCAGCTGGGGAGGAGACAGCAAGCTGCTGCAAGGACAAGTGGGAACCGCAGGCTCCGCGCACACCGGTGTCCTTGCAGCCGCCCGGCTGCTCCGTGTCGATGCTCCCCGCGACGCTGCGATCCCGTTCTCATGGCAATGTCCTCTGCAGAGAGCACGGGAGGGTCCTCGCTCCTCCTCACCGCTCCCCGTGAGTTTCTCTTCCGGCTAAAAACCTCCCTGGGGCACCCCACAGCAGCACCCCACGCCCAACCCAACCCCAGAAAGCCAGTCAGCTGTGGGGACGGGAGGTCTCAGCCCCAGCGGCCCCAAAGCAGCCGCTGAGCTGCGCGGAGGAGGCCGGCAGCATTTCCACAGATATTTTCTTCCATTGGCTGCAGTTTGGGGCTGCCAAAAGCCAAAACAAGAATGGAAACAGCCCATTCTGTTGGCAAAACACCAGCTCGAGGTGGTTGGGGGGGTTTTTTGTTGTTGTTGGGGGGGTTTTTATGGGTTTTGGTTTTTTTTTCTCTTTTTTTTTCTTCTTCTCCTCCTCTTTGGTTTAGGAGCGGAAATTCCCTGCCATGAAAAGATGACGAAACCCCAAACCAAAACATGGCTCAGGCTGAAAGCTTCGCCCTATTCCCCCTGCCTCCCCTCTCAGGGGATACCATATGGGGCAGGTCCCCGGGTCTGGGTGTGGGGGTCACTCCTGCACAGCCCCAGACCCCAGCAGTGGTACCAGCCACCCACCAGGGGAGGGGTCAGGGTGCTTTGGGGACCCCTCCAGCAACCCCATGTGATTCCCTGATTAGGATGCTCCAGTTGCCAGCCCTACTCTACATCACCACAATGGCACTGGGAGCCAGATTGGGTACGGCAAGGGGAATCCATGGGGAAACCAGTTCTCACACCGTGGGGAAACTGGTCCTTACACCACAGAGAAACTGGTCCCCACACCACGGGGGAACTAGTCCCCACACCATGGGGAAACTGGTCCTCACACCACAGAGAAACTGGTCCCCACACCACGGGGGAACTAGTCCCCACACCATGGGGAAACTGGTCCTCACACCACAGAGAAACTGGTCCCCACACCATAGGGAAACTGGTCCTCACACCACAGAGAAACTAGTCCTGACATCATAGAGGAACTGCTCCCGACACCATAGGGAAACCAGTCCCCACACATAGGGCCAGTGATGGGGCTCGTGGTGTCTGCAGCCCTGAGAGCAGCATCATGGTGGAGTCAGCTGCCTCGAGCTCCCCATGGATCCCATCCCAGAGCCTTCTGGGCTCCTTCTCAAAAGCTGCCTCTGGGAACAGCCTCCTCCAGCCCATCCCAGGGAATCCAGATCCTGCAGAGCCCCAGGGCTCACCCCTGCAGCACCCTCAGCATTTCCCCCTGCCCAGCCCCACTCTCCACCAGATGTCGGGGCCAGGGGATCAAACAGCTCTTCCCAGCCCATTCCCACTGCGTTGCTGTCGTTCCAGAGGCTGGATCTGGCCGCACAGGCTGGATCAGGCTCTGCCTTTGTCCAGCTGCCTCCACTGCTTTCCCCCTTATCTCACCCAGACCAGGCAGGCAGCGAGAGAGAGGCCACCGACTCCTCTCCTCCAGCCCCAAACACCCCACAGGGATGCTGTCACCCCTCACAAAACACTGCCAGCATCCCCTCTCCATCCCTGTCTGCACCCTAAAACCAAGGGACCTCCCCTCATTGCTCAGTGCTGCTCCCCAAGCCACCCTCCCAGGCTCAGCAGCTCCATCTGTGCAGCCCCGTCTGCCTCTTCAACCCCAGGGGGGTTCCGAGCATCCTTGGAGGTGCCTGAGCATCCCTTGGTGGGGGTCTGAGCATCCTTGGGAGGGGGCTGAGCACCCCTGGGGAGGTCCCAGCATCCTCAGATAGGTCTAAGCATCCCTGGCAGGGTTGTCTGAGCATCCTTGAAGGGGTCTGAGCATGTCTGGTGGGAGTCCCAGCATCCTTGTCAGGTACTGAGTATCCTTGGAGGGGTCCCAGCATCCTCAGAGGGGTCTGAACATCCCTGGGGGTATTTGAGCATCCTTGAAGGGGTCTCAGCATTACTGGGGGGGTGTCTGAGCATCTCTGGGGGGGATCTAAGCATCCTTGAGGGGGTCTGAGCATCCTTAGAGGGGGCTGTGGCCAATGCAGGGGCTGAGTGAAGGGGGTGCCCCAGGGGGCAAACACAGAGCCCAGCGATCTGTCTGCAGAGCTCTGTGAGCAGCAATTAACCTCGAGAGAGCAGCAGCGGCTCCTGCCAAGAACCACATTAGGTGTGTGGCAGCGTCTAGACATGCGAGAGACCAGAGGCCTTGAGCAGGAGGAAGGCGGCTCCATCCCTGCCCTCCCCACATCACCCACTTCTTCTACCCCCACGTCAGGGACCCACTCATTGGGGTCCAGCCAGCCACATCACAGAGCTGGAGCATCGAACACCATGGAGGGGGATGCAGGGATGGGAGTGGGAGGCTGAGCTCAGCCCCACGTGCCCCTCTTGGGATGCAAACAGCTCCATAGGGGGCTTTGAAATCAGGGCTGCTTGGCACGGCACAGCATGGCACGGCCACACCACCACACTCTCCATCCCCAGTGATGCCAGACCCCCACCATCCCAGTCAGCAGTGGGAAGAGGAGCAACAGCGCTGCCAGCAGTCACCCAAATCATCTCCCAGAGGATGCCACGACCACCCCAAGAAACCACCAGCAAACCCCACGATCAACCCCCAGATCCAGTGATGCAGCCAGGAAAAGACCCCACTTGATGCCTCCCATTCCCACTGTTGGTGCCAGCACCCTGTTTGCCCAGGTGCAAGTCGAGTGGGCACCATGGGAAGTCAGGTCACGGGAGCCCACAACACCCCACTGCTCCCAGTTGCTGGGTACAGCCACCCCAGACGGCTGCAGGATGCTCAGGAGCAGAAGATTTTCCCGACGTTAATTAATTAAAATAAACAGCAAATTAAATACAGCAAAATTAAAATAGCTCCGGAAATTAATTTTCAACAAAACCCACCTGGAAAGGCTGGATATTTAAAGAATTAATGGAGCCCTCCGAGACCAGAACCAACCATCAAGCTCCCGGCATCCACCAGCCTCCCCTCCCCATAGAGAAGCAGGATGGGACCCCCCCCATCACAGCTCCCAGCCCCAATCCCCTCATCCATAGGATCCTAGTGCATTCCCACTCACAGCATCATGGGTGTCCCAGTATGGTGGAGCCAGTCCCAGTGTGGTGCTGCCAGCCCCAATGATGCTCTGCATAGGCACCCCCCAGTAACAGAGCTGATACTGGTGGCCCCCAGACACCCTTCGGCACGACATCCCCATCACCCTCCCAGCCCAACCCCGCTGCACCCTGACCTTCACAAACCCCATCGAGCCCCTGGGTGCTCCAGACCTCCCACTGCTCACCCCACACCTAATCCCCCAGCCAAGGCTGGATTACTGGGCCAACTGGGCAAAGCTCCTTACCAAGCTTGACGGCGCCCCAGGGTACCTGGTGGGGCACAGGGAGAGCAGGGGTCGGGCAATGGATGGGGTGAGGTGCCAGGGAGCATCGCAAAGCCCCGTCGGGTTGCGGCCTGAGACCGGGCACAACTCGTCACACGGTTGGGGCCACACAGAACTGAGAGGGGTGGGAAGTCCCATCCGGTACCCACTGTCCCTCCCTCCCTCCCTAGCAGGGCACCGCCAGCGCTTCCTCTCCCCAGGGCCGGGCGGGTGCTTAGGCGCAGCAGACGATGGCAAGAGAAACCCAGCAGGGCTGCGGAAGGAAATGCAGAGAGCGAGAAAACGGCGGCGGCAGGTGGAGAACGGGAGGGGCTGCGGCCGCCCCCACCCCGGCACTGGGTGCCAACAGGGGGACCCAGGGCTTCCCACTCCAAAGGGGTGCCTGGCTATGTTGGTTGTGAGGAGATTCTCTGTGCTTTACACCTGGGGAAACTGAGGCACGGTGGAGGGGTGGGGGGGAGCAGCCTGGGGGTCTCTGTGGAGACCCCAATAGTCCTGGGGAGGGAAATACTCCCCCCGCTGTGGCCAGGATGACACCAGCTCCCGGCCTCCTCCCGCTCCACCCTGTTCCTGCAGGAACCCAGGAGTCCAGGCTCTGGGCAGGCAGCCAGAGCCTCCTCCTGCCTGCAGCTCCCTCCTGCCTGCAGCTCCCTCCTGCCTGCACCAACCTCCCGCTTGCAGCTCCCTGCTGCCTGCAGCTCCCTGCTGCCTGCAGCTTCCTCCTGCCTGCACCAACCTCCTGCCTGCAGCTCCCTGCTGCCTGCACCAACCTCCTGCCTGCAGCTCCCTCCCTGCCTGCACCAACCTTCTGCCTGCAGCTCCTTCCCACCTGCGCTAACCACCTGCCTGCGGCTTCCTCCTGCCTGCACCAACCTCCCGCTTGCAGCTCCCTGAAGCTCCCTGCTGCCTGCAGCTCCCTCCTGCCTGCAGTTTCCTCCTGCCTGCACCAACCTCCTGCCTGCATCAACCTCCTGTCTGTAGCTTCCTGCTGCCTGCAGCTCCCTCCATCCCTGCTTGGGCAGGTCAGGCTGATCCTGGCAGGGCGCCGCAGCCGCCGAGTGCCAAACCGCCGGCTGTGATGCCCAGGGCAGGGCTTGGCCTGGGGGATGGTGGGGGGTACCGGGGCAATCTTTCCCCCCCCATTTCATTATTATGGGGTGGGTTTGGTGGGGTTTTTTTCCTCCTCACTGGGGACAAAGGCCGGGGACAGCGCCTGGGCACTGGGGGAGGGGGCTCAGGGGGTGCCAGCGGTGCCCGGAGCCGGTGGTGATGCCAGGGTGGCTGTGCCGGGGGGCTCGGGGTGGCCGGTTTCCTCTGCTCACAGATGGCTGTTTCGACTCAGTCGAGCGCTTGACCTAAATCTCCTCCTGATCCACAGGAGCTGCAGTCCCTCGGCAGCAGAGCTCAAGGCGAGGAGGAGAAGGAAGAGGAGGCGGAGGAGGAGGAGGAGGAAGGATGAAGAGAGAGGGAGAAAAAAGAACCCCCCACCAGGGCCAGCTGTGAAGTGGCAGCAGAGTTGCCACCACTATGTGGGGTTTGGCAGTGGAGCCAGTGGAGGTGGTGATGGATGGATGGAGGGACAGAGGGAAGAACAAGAACAGAGAAAAAAAGACCAAAAGCAAAAAAGAAAAAAGTAAACAGAGATAAAAAATTAAAAAGAAAAAAAGCATGATGAAAAAAGGAAAAAAAAGAAAGAAAATAAGAAAAAAGAAGGAAAAAATACAAAAGAGAAAAAAGAAAAAGAATAGAGAAGGAAAAAGAAACGGAAAAATAGGAGAAAAGAGAGGAAAAACATTAAAAAGAAGAGGGGAAGATAAGAGAAAAATAAAAAAGATTAAAGGAAAATGAAAAAACACAAAAGGAAAAAGAAAAAAGATAAAAGGAAAAACGAAAAATGAAAGTAAAAGAAAAGAAAAGGGAGAAAAAATTTTAAAATAGGAAAAAAGGGGGGAAAAAAAGAAGAAACCAAAAAAAAGACAAAAAAGAGTCGGGGTGGGGAGGTGGGAGGAAGAAACTCTCCCACGCTCGCAGCTCCACGGCTGCGCCTGCGCGCAGCAGCCAGCGGGGCCGGGCAGCCACTCGCCGCCCCGGCAGCCACTTCCTCGCCCGGGGGCCCCC
>VXBP01005777.1:97138-116910 GCA_013400115.1 Rhinopomastus cyanomelas
TTTTTTTTTTTTTTTTACTTTTTTGCTGCTTTTTTTTAACTGGGGTTTTTTTTGCCTTTTTTCCTGCCTTTTTTAACTGATTTTTTTCTCCTGATTTTTTCCTGGTTTTTTTTGCTGATTTTTTTCCCCTGATTTTTCTCCTGATTGTTTTTGCTGATTCTTTTTCCTGATTTTTTTCACTGATTTTTTTCCTGATTTTTTCTTTTTGCTGATTCTTTCCTGATTTTTTTCCCTTTTTTTTAAACTGATTTTTTTAAATTAAGCTTCTTTTTGGGGTCTCTTTCCCTAGACACGAGCGAGCGATCTGTACAGCACCACACTCCCCTCCACCCCCCTCCGAAGTGTCGGAGCAGCCCAAACCGGCTTCCCAGCGACAGCAGAAAGCTTTTCCAATCCCCTCCGCTCCGTGAGTCACTCCCCAGCCAGTTGCCCAAAAACAAGNGAAAGGAGAGAGAGAAGAGGCAGAAATAACAGCATCTGAAACTCTGCCTGCTGGAGGCTAATTGGTTCCGGCACAGCCTGGTTTGCTTGGCACTGCTTCCTCTAATCCTGCCGGCTCCTCTCGGCTCCCAGCCCCAGCCCCAGGGACGTGGGGACATCGCCCAGTGCCTCTGCGGCAGCTCTGGCTGGGGGGCTCCCAGCGCAAACACACACCCCACCCCGTGCCCCCCGGGTGCTGTCATGGCTGGTTGTGTCCATGCAGCAGTGGCTTGGCTATGGGGTGCACTGGCTGTGGGGACAGCCTGGCCGTGGGGACAGCCCAGTGACAGGGACAGCCTGGCCATGGGGTCCCCTGGTAATGGGGACAGCCTTGCAACTGGGGTCTCCTGGCCATGGGGGCAGCCTGGCACTGGGGTCCCCTGGCCAAGGGGAGGGGCTGGTCATGGGGTCTCCTGGCCATGGGGATGCCTGGCTGTGGGAGCGTGTGGCCACGGGGATAGCCTGGTCATGGGGTAGCTTGGCCATGGGCACAGCCTGGCTGTAGGGTCCCATGGCCATGGGGTCTCCTGGCCGCGGGGTCCCCAGCTGCGCTGCCATAGGATGCTCAGAGCAAGCAGCAGGGCAGGCGACAGCATGGGGTGGGGGTGGTAATGGTGATGGTGGAGCAGAGACAGGAGGGGAAGAGAAGGGCTGGGAAGGGAGGGGAAAGGCTGGGGGGGCCCCCTTAGCCCAGTATGGCCGAGGCAGAGCCCTAGCCAAGAGTCGGCAGCTTTGTTCCAGGTGCCGGCTCCCTTTTTTTCATTAGGCTAATGGGATGCGGATGCATTATTCCATTCCACACGCTGCTAATGAACCACTCAGGCCACTGCATTTGCATTAATGTGCAAAGCACTGGAGGGGAGGGTGGAGTGGCTGCATCTGGCCAAGGCTGACCTTCCCCAGCACATGGCCCCCGCAGCCCCCCGAGCCACGCCGGACCCTTGATCTCCCCGGGACGGCTCCAACACACATTCCAGGACACATTAACCAGCCCTGAACAAGCCCCAGCCTGGCCACCCCACACTTGCTGCCCGCTGTCTGCATCGTCCTCTTGCCCAACCAGTGCTCCCCATATGGATCCCAGTGCTCCCCGTATGGATCTCACTGCCCTGCTGCTAACACCTGGCTCAACACCCAAATCCCAACACCTCATAAGCAGCGGGGACCGCAGGATCCCTCATACGCACCCCAAAAACCCAACCCACAGCAACCCACTCTGTACATCCCTCCTCCCCAGTTATTTTTACTGGGACCTCCCCACTTATTTCCACTGGGACCTTCCCAGTTATTTCTACCGGGACTTCTCTCCCCAGTTATTTTTACTAGGAGACCTCCCTCCCCAGTTAGTTTCACCGGGACCACCCTGCAGCACCCGTTGGCAGCCCAGGGGAGCGGGACTGCTCCCCCAGGTCCCCTCTACGCCGGGGTTCTGGCAGTCAGAGCGGGGTTGCGGGCGTCATCGGAGCCCTGGGGTTGTTTGTGCCGGCGTCCCCGGAGAGGTTTGGAAGGCGAGTGACCCACGAACTGGAATGCACGGAGCCTCCAGCAAACACAGCCAGCTGCCCGAGCAGGGGGGGCGACCAGGGGAGAGCAGCCGGCCCCATGGCTCAGCTTAGCTCAGCTCGGCATGGCTCGGCTCAGCACAGCTTGGCATGGCTCAGCTCGGTTCAGCTCAGCTCAACACAGCTTGGTTTAGAATGGCATGGCTCAGCACAGCTCTGCTCAGTGCAGCTCAGCTTGGCAAGGCTCAGCTCAGTTTGGCTTGGACTGGCATGGCTCGGCATGGATTGCTATGGCTTGGCATGGCACAGCTTAACTCGGCTCAGTTTGGCTCGGCACAGCTCAACTCAACTGAACTGAGCTCAGCTCGGGCTCGGGATGCACAATCCCAGTGCAGAATGCATGGCCTCAAAACCTTCTCCCAATATGGGCAGCCACTGGGCTGGGTGGGGTGACAGATGGCCCTGTGGTGCCTTCAGCCATCGCAATGGGTCTCGAGACCCCTATCTCAAATCCCAGACTGGGTTGTGGCAGCCAGTGGCCTCCCAGCATCGTAGAGTCCTGGAATGGGCTGGGTTGGAAGGGATCATTAGTCCAACCTTAAGTCTCCAGTAAGAGACTGGTTTGGGTTGGAGAGGAACCTTTAGGATCATGCAGTCCAACCCTAAACCTCCAATAAGAGCCTGGTTTGGGTTGGAAGGCACCTTAAAGGTCACCTAGTTCAACCCTGAACCTCCAGTAAGACAGTGGTTTGGGTTGGAAGGGACCTTCAGGATCATGCAGTCCAACCCTAAACCTTCGGCCATAGGATCACAGACTGGTTTCAGCTAGAAGGGACCATCTAGTCCACCCCTAAACCCCATCCATGCTGGGATGGAGAGGAGCTGTACTGGGACGATGTTTCATCCCTCCCCTAGCTGCATCCTGGGGTGGCCCATGGGGACAGCATGATGCCAGCACCAGGTCCTCCCCTTGCCCAGTGCCACTCAACCAGTGGCACTGGGACTGGGCACAGGGAGTGCGGGGTGGTTCAGTGCCCAGCAGGTGAGCGAAGTCCCCACAGCCCAGTGTGAGCACTGGGTGTCTGCGTTTGTCACAGCCCGGTGAGCAACTTAATCTGCAGCTCCCTGACACGTGGAGCAGACCGCGATCCCATAATGGAATTCATTCGTCTTCCTGTCCAGGCGCAGAACGAACCCCCCGCTGCCCAACAGGGCCGGGCCAGAGCAAGCTGGTGGGGCTAGCATCCAGCCACTGAGGCTAGCACCCAGCCAGTGGGGCCAGCATCCAGTCTCAAGGCGGGGCCAGTATCCAGCTGCTGGGGCCAGCACCTAGTCACTGGGGTCATCACCCAGCCCCAAGGTGGGCTAGTGCCTAACTGCTGAGGCTAGCATCCAGCTGGTGGGGCCAGCATGCAGTCAGCGGGGCCATGAACCACACAGTGGGGCCAGCACTCAGCTGCCGGGACAGCACCCAGTTAGTGGGGTTAGCACCCAGCACTGAGCGGGGCCAGCACTCGGTGGGTCAGGCACCCACCCAGTCAGTGGGGCCAGCACTCACTCAGTGGGGGCAGCACCCAGCCTCAAGGAGGGCCAGTACCCAGCTGGCAGGGCCAGCACCCACTCAGCATAGCACCCTGAAGGGGGCCAGCACCCAGCCACAGCAGGGATCAGCATCCAGCTGACTGCACCCACCTTCCTGCATTGGGACCTAACTGGAACAAGAGGGATGTTACTGAGAGACCCTGCCCAGGGACCTGTAGGTTCCTGGGGGACCTCAGACGCATCTTGGGGGGCAGCTAGAGTCACCAGTGTGGGCTGAACCCTCCCACCCCAGGGTGATTTGGGGTCCCACAGCCTCATGCTCACAGGGTGGGAAAGGGAAACTGAGGCAGTGGTGCTGGGTAAGTGTCCCCCTGTCCCTGGGACGTCCCTTTGTCTGCCAGACTCATCCCCCACTGCCTTGGGGCTCACCCCAGACACCCACTGGGACACCCATGGGTGACCCCAGGGACAAGTTCACCCACAGCACTGGGGCGAGTGATCAGGAAAAGCGCTTGCGGGAGGGATCCTGAGTGGGACACGAGGCTCCCACGCTTGCCTCTGCCTCAGTTTCCCCTCCCGTAGCCACAGCAGGGCCACCCCGGGTGGAAAAACAGTCCCATGGCCAAAGGAAGAGGAAGAGGAGGAGGAGGAGGGCTGCTCCTCGCTCGCCACACAAAGCCCCTTTTCATAGGGGCTGAGGCTGGATTTCCTCCTCTGCCCAGCACCTCACTGCCTCCTGCCCTGCCAGAAACACTGCGGTCGGAGCAGGTCGGACACCATGGGGGGATACTGGGAGCTATGGGGTGTCTTCACCCCACACCTCAACCATCCCTGTGATTTTCCCTTCCCATCAGCTCTGAATGACCCCCCCCAATCAATCAGGGAATCAGGAGCTTTGTTGCTGGGAGCTCGTCTGCTCCTGCTGCTCCTGCCCCGCTGCAAACCCTAATCCTCGGCTGGGGGCACCGCAATGAGCCCCTGCAGAGGTGGGCACTGAGGATTGGGGCCCCTGCAGCGGGGTGATGGCTCTGTGTGGGATGGGCTGGTCCCCTCCCCAGCAGTCTCCAAAGGAGAGGGATGATCCTAAGGGACCCCCTCACCCCAAAGCCCACCTCTACTGGGGTGCATATCAAGGCCATGGGGTGCGTGGGAACCACAGAACCTTAACCGACCCCCCTCCCCAGACCCCAGCAGGGCTTCCCAGTGGTTGGGAAGTGGCTTTGCACGACGCAGCTGTGGGGATAAAAATAGGGTCAGGGTGAGCAACAGGAGCATCAACTCACACACCCCAGTCACATCCAGTCTCCTCCAGCCTCAAGAGGGGAAACCAAGGCAGGGAGCAGCAGGTGTTGGTGACATCCCAACACCCTTCCCTGCTCTGCCACGGACCAATGGAACCAAGAGGCATAGGGTGACGGCGATGTGGGACCCCCATAGGCACCCCATCAATGGGTGTGGAGTTGCTGGACCCCCTAAAGCCCCCCGAAAGGAGCCCCTGCATCGCTCCCAATGCCAATCAGCCTCTTGCTGGAGCTGGGGAGCGCAAAGGCTCGTTAGCAGCCGCTCATTAGGAACCCTCCGGGGGGAGGCAGGGACTGGGGGCACCTGCACCAGCCATTAATGAGCTGCAACCGCATTCAGTGCTGGAGGGGACCTGGGGCCATGCCGGGGCTGCTGGGGCAAAGGGCTGACCCCCACCCTGACCCCCACCCCACGGCTGGCAGAACGAGGGGGGGGATGCAGTGACTTGAGTCACAGTGGCAGCTGCTGCCAGCATCACCCCAACCCCCACCCCACCAGTCCCAGGGGGCACCCAGCTGCAGCTGTTTCCCCTCCACCCCACACTTGCACTCATGGGTGCTGCGTGAAGAAGGCGCCAGTGCTGAGGGGGACAGGACACCTGGGTCCTCAGTCCTTCCCACTGTGGGTGCCCCCCAAGCTGGGAAGGGGGTCTCACACATCCTGCCCCAACCTCCAAATCCATCCCCCAACATCCAGAGCTCCCAGCCCAATCAGCACCCAGAGGGGGCCCACATGGCCAGGTGCACCCTAAGACAGCCAACAGCATGAGGATGCCCACCCCAGCACTCAGCCCTATAGGACNCGCCAGCGCATCGCCATGGCAACACCACAAGCTGCACCGCCGCCATCGGTGCCACCGCCGCGACGTGGGGGGATGTCCCCACACGTGGGGTCACCACAAGCACCCCCGTCCCAGTTCCCAGCCATATGGGGCAGGGGGAGCCGAGCCATGGGGATAGGGAGCGTCGCTTCGTCCCTACGGGGTGGCCCAGTGGCTCAGTGTGACCCAAAAGGGGGTGCCAGCGTGGCACTGCCAGTGCCTGCGCGCTGCATTATTTATACAGTGGAGGAGCAGAGGGCTCAGCGGCAGCTGCAGAGCCCTCACAGGCCACCCTGCCCGCCGTCACGCAGCCACCGAGCCCGCTGGCACCCTGGCACCACAGCCCCGCTAGCCACAAGGGACAGCAGGGACGACGCTGCCCGTGGGGGCTGGCAGAGCCAGGGGGTGCCCAGATGCCACCCTGGCACCATGCACAACCCCTTGGACGTCCCTTTGGATGAGGACGTGTAGCACAGCCCCACAGCCCAGCGTCCCCAAATCCCCCGCAGATGGGCTGGGGTGACAGCAACGATCAGGTCCCCCCATCCAAGAGCCAGCCAGCCCCCTCCCCAGCACCACCAGCCCCAGTGCCAGCACCCAGTGCTCTTGCAGCACCCTCCTGCCTCAGCACCAGAGTTGAGGGAGGTGGAAAAGAGAGTGTGGGGGGGTGGGGGGCGGAAAGAAGATAAAAATGAGAGGGAAATGAGAAGAAAAAGGCTGAGTTTGGGGGGCTTTTAATTTTTGATTCTTCATTTCAGCGCCTGGGCTGAGCTCAGCCGCCCCCAGCATCGCTCTCTCTCCCCGGCAGAGCTCTGCACCGGCTGCAGCCCAGCCAGGCTGCCGATAGGATTAATTCTGCATGACTGCCCATCTCCGCGGGGGGATCGGAGACCCTCAGGCCTGCAGCAATCTTTAAAATTCCTCCAGCCCAACTTAATTCCCTTTTTCCTGCAGAGCTGGCGCATCTGCTGCAGTCAGGCACTGAGGAGAGGGAGATGGAAGAGAGGGAGGGGAAGGGAGAGGGAGGGAGATGCACTGGGGTATCTAGGATGGCAGCTGGATCTGCCTCTGAGGTGCTGGTTGAGGTGCTGGGAGGGCTGGGGGTCACATAAAGCTACTGTGGGTCCACCCTGGGAGAGGGTTTGCACTGGGGATGGGGGAAACTGAGTCATGCTGGGGTAGTCCCCCAGCCGCCCCGTCCCCATCACTGTCTGGGAGTCCCCAAACCAGGAGGCTGATGGAAAACTGGGGGGTTTCCTACAACTACAGGCTCTGCCTTGCCGGGGGGAGTAGAGAGAGGAGCTTGTTCAGCCCCCTCCATCCTGCTGTCACCCTCCTCACCTCAAAGGACAGACCCCTAGGGCTCTGGGGACCCTCAGGGTGTGGGCTCCTCACTATGGGATCTCCAGATTGTGGGGTGGCTCACAGAAACACATGGAAACCACAGGCTGGGGGGCAAAGCATCCCCCTCACCCCAGCTCCTCTCCAGCGGGACCCAGAGGGCGTCGAGGAGAAGAGCAGGGCCAAGCCAGGGGGGAGTCATCACCCCCCCAACCCCGTAATGCACCGCGGCAGCCCGGGACCGGTGGCTCATCCCTGCGATCCCAAGGCTGTGGCCACGCTGGGCTGGCAGCCAGCGGGCAGAGCTAACCTTCAGGGGTGGTGGGGACAGGCAGTGGGGTTGGGGGGATGGATGGGGCCACCAAACCCCAGATGCTGCCTGCACCCATTGCCCCAACCACGGAGAAACAACCCCTGAGCTTCTGGGCTAGGAGCTGCCTGGCTCTTGAGGCAGTGCGGGAGGAGGTGAGGAGCTGGGAGCAAGGTGAAGGAAGGGAAGATAAAGAGCTGGGAGGAATGCAAGGAGCTGGGAATGAAGGTGAGGAGCTGGGAGTAAGACAAGGATCCAGGAGGAAGGTGAGGAAGATGATGAGCTGGGAGGAATGCCAGGAGCTGCGAGGAGTGCAAGGAGCTGGGGGGAAGGTGAGCAGCTGGGAAGGAAGGTGAGGAAGACTAAGAGCTGAGAGGAGCATGAGGAGCTGGAAGGGAGGTGAGGTGCTGGGAATGAAAGTGAGGAGTTGGGAGGAAGGTGAGGAGCTGGAAGGAAAGTGAGGAGCCAAGAGGAAAGTGAGGAAGATAAGAAACCTTTAGGAAGGTGAGGAGCTGGGGGGAAGCTGAGGAAGATGAGGAGCTGGGAATTAAGGTGAGGAAGATTAAGGGCTGGGAGGAAGATGAGGAGCTGGAAAGGAGGTGAGGAGCCATTAGGAAGTTGAGGAGCTGGAGGAGAAGGTGAGGAGGGGGGAGGAGCATGAGGAGCTGGGAATGAAGATAAGGAGCCATGTGGAAGTCAAGGAGCCAGGAGGAAGATGAGCCAAGAGGAAGGTGAGGAAGATAAAGTGCTGGGAGGAAGGTGCGAAGCTGGGAACGAAGATGGGGAGTCATGAGGGAGACGAAGAGCTGGGAGGAAGGCAAGGAGCTGAGAATCAAGACAAGGAGCCATGAGGAAGGTTAAGAGCTGTGAGGAAGACGAGGAGCTGGGAGGAAGGTGAAGACCCACAGGTTAAGGAAGACAAGCAACATGAGGTAGATGAAGACCCACAAGGAAGACAAGAAGCTGCGAAGAAGGTGAGGAACACAAGGAGCCATGAGGAAGACGAGGAGCTGGGAAGAAGACAAGTATCCAGGAGGAAGGTGAGGAAGATAAAGAGCTGGGAGGAAGGCAAGGAACTAGGAATGAAGGTGAGGAGCCATGAGGACTACGAGGAGCCAGCAAGAAGAAGAGCTGGGAAAAAGATGAGGATCTAGGAATGAAGGTGAGAAGCCATGAGGTAGATGACGAGTCACGAGGCAGATGAAGAGCTGGGAGGAAGGCAGGGAGCTAGGAATGAAGACGAGGAGCCCGGAGGAAGATGAGGAGCCGAGCCCAGCTGCCGGTGGAGCTCGCTGGCCTCACTGCCATCACTTATCTCCTGCCTTTGGCCGGCGCTGGCTGCGAGAGCCGGGCTGGAGCTGCTGCTGCTGCTGCTGCTGCGTAATTAGGGGGTGGAACAGATGGCGGAGGCTTCGTTTAAAGTGCTGCATCCATTAAAATAACCTTCGCTGTCGGGGACTGCGCTCCGGCGGGGGCTGCTCCACCGCGGCTGGGGGGGACAGCGGATGGGGGGCTTTGTTCTGCCAACACCAAGGCAGGGGGGGTGGGCTCTGGGGGGAAGGAGCCCGAAGCGCAAGTTTCCTCTGGGATGTGGTGTCCTGGGATGAAAGTGGGGAAGGTGGTCCGGAGAGGCTGCCTGGTTCTACCAATGGATGGAGCAATCTGAGGCCAAACTGGGATCAAACTGGGCCTGAACTGGTCATCTGCAGGGCCCAGTTTCCATAGCAATGGGATGGCAGTGAGATGGCGGGGACGCAAAGCCCAGGCTGGCGATGGTGCCTTGGGGTGAGCACAGCTTGGGGCACCCCAATCAGAGCTGCTGCCCCCACAGGGATCACAAGGACAGTGCCAGCCTCTGGGTGCCCCCCACCCTAAAACCCCAGCCAGGCTGGGGACAGTGCCATGGGATGGGCACAGGGATACCCTGATCAGAGCCGCTACACCGCACAGGGATCACGAGGATGATGCCAGCCTCTGGGTGCCCCCCACTCAGGCTGAGGATGATGCTATGGGGTAGGCACAGGGATACCCTGATCAGAGCTGCTACCCACACAGGGATCACATGGACGCTGCCAGCCTCTGGATACCCCCCACCCTAAACCCCCCAGCCAGGCTGTTGGAAGACGCGAGCAGCCCCAGTCACCCCAACCCCTGGGTTACTGGGAGAGGCAGGAGGGCTTTGTTCAGGCACTGGGATTGTGGAGGCCAGAGAAAGCAGCGGTGCCCTGCCAGCACTGGTGTTTCACGCCCCAGGAATGCCGAGGAGGGGAGGAGATCACTGTGTCCCCCCCACCCCGCCCCAATGGGCACCCAGCCCAGCCACAGGGTGCTGAGCCCAGGAGGAAGAGGGTGAAGGATGAAGGACGGGCACTGCGCCGATGCCATGTGGTGCCACCACGTGTGGTGGGTGGGCTGCGGGGTTGGGACACACACAATGGGGGGCAGGCACAGTGCCTGGGGGGGGTTGGGGCTCAGTGGATAATCCCCAGCAAGAGCCACCAGGCCGATGTCACAGTCCTCAGGGACAGGGGGGCCCCAGTGGGGTTTGGGGGCTCTGGAGAAGCAGGCACTAAGGACAGGGCTGGGGAAGGATGAGAGCAGCGGCGAACCTGGCGGCACCCAGAAACTCGACGGCACCTAGGAACCCAAAAGCACCCAGAGGAACCTGACAGCACCTGGGAACTCAAAGGCACCCAGGAACCCAAAAGCACCCAGGAACCTGAAGTCCACCCATGAGTCTGATGGCATCTAGGAACCCAAAGTTCACCCAGGAACCTGGCAGCACCCAGGAAGCCAATGCTCCCCAGGATTCCGCAGCCACCCCGGTTGCTCAAACACTGGGTTTGTGCTGCAGAGGGGCTCCTGCTGCCCTGAGGGCATCGCTGCTGCCTTTGAAGCATCCAGAGGTGGGAGATGTGGGATGAGGGGGATGGGGAGCAAATGCCAGGGATGCACTGGGGGTGGGGATTCTCTCTTTGCAGCTGGGCTGGGGAGGGGGCCAAGGCTGGCACCTGGCTACAGCACAGGGAGCCCAGGGAGGGCTGGGATGAGTTGAGCCAGGCAAATACTGGCCCCCACCTCACCACCCCCTCCTCAGCCACAGCCTCCAGATCCCTCGGGGCTGCTCATCTCTCTTCCCTCTTCCTCCAGTGCCTCCCTGCTCCCGCACACTGGCACCCTGAGGTGTCCCCAAGCACTGCTGTGGCCCAGGGGACTGCCAGTGGCTGTGGCAACATGGCAGCTGATGCCAGCAGTGGGAGGGGGGCTGCTGCTCTCATCGACGCCTCTGTGCCTGATGCTGAGGGCAGAACCCTATGGCAGCAGGACAGCAGGCACTGGGGTGAGGGACTGAGGGGATGAGGGCAGCGACAGGCTGGGGGCTCCCAGGGAGATGCCAACAGCGGATCACGGGAGGACCCAGACCATGGGGTAATGGGGATCCCCAATCCAACAAGGGGAGAAACCCCTCTAGTTCACCCCACACACACATCTGCCAGCCGAGGGACACCGTTGGCTTCACCCCGTCCACACACCATCCCCTGCTCTGCTCCCCACGCTGATCCCGAAGCTCATGCCAGTCCTCTCCCATTTCACCCACCCCAACACACATCCCGACCGACGCACCACAGTGCACCCCAACTCCCGCTCCCCAGCCAGGAACAACCCGCCGGGATACAACCAGTCCCAGAAAACCCTTCCCTACAGCCGCGCCAGCTCGGCGGGGTCTGGGGGGGCCGTGGCCCCCCGCTCGCCAAGAACAATAGCTCCTTGTTCCAGCCCCAGCTCCATCCTCTCCTGCAGGGCTGCAGCCACCTCCCTGGGCAAAAGCTCTTGGCCGCTCTCACCTCTAGGTCTGGTCTCGCTGTTTCCCAGTTCCCTCCTGACAAATCCCCGTTCCCGATGGCTTCTCCTCCCCGCGGGTCCATATTAAGCTACATTCTCCTTTGAGCTGGGTGGGAAACAGCAGGAATAACCATGTGGAGAGAGCTGTGCCCCCCACCTCCACTTCCCTCCCACTTTGGGGTTCCAATTTCATTTCAGCAAGAAAGCTTCTCCCCCCGCCTCCAATTTCTTCCCCCAAACCGGAGTCGCTGGCTGTCGTCGTCGTCGTGTCTCTCTCTCTCTCTCTCTCTCTCTCTCTTTCTCGTCTGATCTCGGCAGGGGCCGTGGGGATGCTCAGCTCCTCCTGGTTCGGGATCTGCTGCCAATCTGGACCTCGCAAACTGGTTCTCGCACTGCTCCCGCCTAGCGCCTCCCTCTCAGGGTTTATTGTCCCTCCTCAGCCACCGGGTCCCAGCCTGCACCCTGACACCCTGCTCTCACGGTGCTGGCACCCACAGATCCAGCTCCACTGGCACCAGTTCCCCGGTACCTTGTTCACACAGCACCAGCTCACTGGTGCTGCTCCCTACATCGCCCCACTCTCCATATCACCCCGTTCCACATCACTGCTCCCTGTATGACCCCATCACCTGACTCTTCACATCAGCCATCCCCATCACTCTGCCTCCGGTGTTCCCCTGCTCCCCATCACTCTGCTCCCTGTATGACCCCATTACCCCACTTCCCCACATTACCCCATCACTCTGCTCCCTGTATTCCCTCGCTCTCCATCACTCTGCTGTGTCACCCCATCCTGCTCCCCATAAAACCCCACTCCCCCTCACTCTGCTCCCTGTATTCCCCCACTCTCCACATCACCCCATTCCCCATCACTCTGCTCCTTCTATGACCCCATCACCCCAATCCCCACATCACCCCATCACTCTGCTCCCTGTATTCCCCGGCTCCCCATCACTCTGTTCCCATCACCCCACTCCCCATAAAACCCCACTCTCCCCATCGCCCCACTCCCCACTGCTCTCCCGACAACGCACGCGGTGCCGCACTCCCCTCCTTCCCCTACTCCTCCTCAGCCACATCCATCCCAAATGGAGCCACTGAGTTCACGGAGCCAGATTTATTCCCAGCGCATTCCCGGGGGGCCAGTGGGGCCGGCAGCTGGCGGGGAGTGGGGCGGCCCCGTTGCCTCCCTTTTTCCCGCAGCTGAGCAGCTCATCTCCCTTGCCCAAGGCTCTGTCCTCCTCCAGATATTCCAGGCCCAGGTTTGGGGAGGAATGCTCAGGCGCTGAGCCCAGCCAAGAGCTAGAGTCAGCAGGAGCTGGGGAGTGGAGCTTGTGGGGGCCCCGGGGGCGGCAGCACAGGGATGGGATCAGATGGGGGGGTGGGTTGATGGGTTGGAGCGAGATAGAACGGGATGGGGAGGGATAGAACGGGATGGGGAGGGATTGGGTCAGGAGTGTGATGGGATGGGGTAGGATTTGAGATGGGACTGGGTTGACAGGATGTGAAGGGATGGGGTAGGGCTTGGATTGGTTGGAATGAGGTGGGATGGGATGGAATGGGATGTAAGGATGGGATGGAATGGGATGCTATTCTCTCCGCCTGCAGCTCACTTAGCGTCGCGAAGGGCAGAGGCTGGAGCTGGCACATGCCAGAACCACTTTGCTCTCCCCTCCAAGAGAGGCACGTTTTGCTGCTCCCCTGTGTCTCCCTTCCTCACACCAGGCCAGGCTGCACCAGTTCCTGCCTGTGCTGGGGGCTTTACCATGGGGACAGGGTGGGGGGTCCTTGCTGCTGTCTGTCCCCATCTCCCTCAGCGAGGATGTGATTTTGCTACAGTGGCCAGTCCTCTGCCACAAGACCCAGCTTCACTCCCTGGGGCCACACAGCAGTGCCAGCCCTGCGCTCTGAACCTTCCCTAGCACCAAACCCTCCCCAGACACCAAACCCTGACAGCTCAAACCCTCCCCAAGCACCATCCCTGTCCATGCACCCAAAGCTGCCACCACACCAAAACCACCCCACGCACCAAACCCTGTCCTTGCACCCAACCCTCCCTGATCACCAAAATCTGCTCTGACACCAAACCCTGCCAGCTCAAACCCTGCCCTCACACCAAGATGTGACACCATATCAAACTCTGTTCATCCACCCCGTGCACCAAACCCTATGCACCCAAAGCTGCCACCATCCCAAAATGATCCCATGCACCCAACCCTGCCAGCTCACCAAACCCTCCCCATGGATCATCCCAGCCTGTGTAACAAGATCTGACACCACATCAAACCCTGCCAGCTCAAACCCTCTCTGTGCATCAAACCCTGCCCTTGCACCAACATCTTACACCACACTGACCCTTTCCCATGCACCAAACCCTCCCCATGTGCCAAAACCTGCCCCTAGCACCAAACTTTCCTCATGCACCATCCCCTGCCCTGGCCCCAAACCCTCCTTGTGCCGCCAAATCTGGCCTCCAGCCGCAATCTCCCACCTCACCAAACTGTCCCCATGCAGCAAACCCCATCCACAGAGCAAACGCCATCCACACAGCAAACCCTGCCCTTGCACCCAAATCTGACACCACATCAACCCCTACCTGGGCACCCAACCCTCCCTGGGCACCATAACCTGCTCTCACACGAAACCCTACCAGCTCAAACCTGTCCCGTGCACCAAACCCAACACCACACCAAACCCACCCCATGCACCATAATCTGCTTTCACACTGAACCCCACCAGGTCAATCTCTGCTCTTACATCAAAATCTCACACCATACCAAATCCTGCCAGCTCAAACCCTTCCCATGAGCCATAACCTGCTCTCACACCAAACCCTGCCAGCTCAAACCCTCCCCATGCACCAAACTCTGCTCTTACACACCAAAATGTGACACCAGACCAAACCCTCCCAGCTCACGAAACCCATCCCAAGCACCATAATCTGCTCTCATACCAAACCCTACCAGCTCCAACCTCCTTTGTGCACCAAAATCTAACACCACATTGACCCCTACCTGGGCACCCAACTCCCCCTGTGCACCACAACCTGCTCTCACGCCAAACCCTACCAGCCCACCAAAGCCACTCCATACATCAAACTCTACCCGCACACCAGCCTCTCCTCACTCCCCAACCCCTCTCTGCTCGCCATCCCCAGTCCTCTGCTCACCAACACCTCCTCTGACACCCCTCCCACCAACCCACACCCTGCTGACCCCCCACAGCCCACCCCAACCCGCTCAGCCCCAAGCACCCCCGTGGCTCCCCATCGCATCCCGCCTGTTGCCGCAGCCTGGGTGTCGGCGCAGAGCCGCTTCTTGTCGCGGCCTCGCTGGCACCGGCGCAGGCGGCCAACGTGCCGCGACGTGCGAAGCCCCGGGGGCCGCGTTCCTGCCTGGGCCAGCTACTGTCCCCACCGGGCAACCATGCAGCTCCGCAGGCATCTTCCTTCCTTCCTTCCCAGCAGAGCCAGCCCTGCACAACCAACCAACCTCCCTCGGCCAGCGCGGAACAGAAAAGGGGGGGAGCCGGCGGATTTTAATGAGCTCCCCAGAGGCATCGCTCTGCACCCCCCTTGTTTCCACAACACCCCCCCTTCTCTTTTCCTCTCCTCTTTCTTCCCCCCCCCCCACCGCCACTCTCTGCTTTTCCTGCATCCCTGGGAAGGGATGCTCTGGAACACAACCCGTGGTGGCAGGGCTGGCAAGGAAACCACAGGGCACATTTGCCTTCCCCCAACCCTTCCCTTCGCCTCCCCCAGGTTTTTTTTTCTTTTCTGTTGTGCTGTTGGTGCCAAGGAGGAGGCAGCCGGGCGCTGGTGCAGCTGCAGCTGCCCGAGCGCTGGGAGCACTGGTGCCTAGAAGGCCCAGAGCGGGGGATGCTGGGTTGCGGTGATTGAAGGCAGCACCAGNAACTGAGAAGAAAAGGAGAAAAAGAGGGGGGAAAGGTGGGGAGAAGGGGAAAAAACAGGGGAAAAATAAGGGGGGAAAGGGGGGGAAATAAGAGGGCAGTGGGAAAAAGTGGGGGGAGGAGGGAAAAAAGGGAGAATAAAATAAGCGGGAAAGCAGGAAAAATGGGGGGGGAAGAAAGGGGAGGGAAAGGAAGAGTGGGGGGAGACATTAAAAGAGATGGAGACCAAGAAAGAAGAGAAACCAAGTGAAGGCGGCCTGGCGCTGGCCCCGTCCCACCCACGCAGAGCAGCACCCAGCAGCCCAGCCTGCACCCGGGTCCGGCAGCCCATGGGGCCAGAGCAGCTGCCAGCCCCACAACACCCCACTGAGCTGCCAGCTGCTTCCCTTGGCGATGCCAAACCCCAACCAGGGGCACCCCACATCTCTCCTACTTGCACCAGGTCCCTCTCCTCACATCAGATCCTTCTCATCACACTGAGATCCCTCTCAGCTCAGCAGATCCCTCTCCCCATGCTGGGGAAACCTCTCACCACACCGGACCCCACGGATCACTCCAGGTCCCTCTCAGGTCACCAAATCCCTCTCCTCACACCAGGTCCCCTTCCCCAAGGCAGACCCCTCTCCACAAAACAGACCCCTCTCCTCACACCAGACCCCTCTCTCTGTGTCAGACCCCTCTCCNCCCATGTCTGGCTGTGGCCCCCCAGGCCCCCTCCCCAGTGCTGCTCAAGAGGGTCATGGGGGGGCAGGGGGGATTATAAGGGGAGGGGAAAGAAGTGGGAGGAAAATGGGGAAAAAAACAAGGGGGGGGAAACAAGGGGAAAAGATGGGGAAGGGGGAAAAAGGGGGGAAAAGGGGGGAAGGGGAGAACAATTAGTGGAACAAATGGGAGGGAAAAATGGGGTAAAAAGAGGGAGNATTAAAAGAGATGGAGAGCAAGAAAGAAGAGAAACCAAGTGAAGGCGGCCTGGCGCTGGCCCCGTCCCACCCACGCAGAGCAGCACCCAGCAGCCCAGCCTGCACCCGGGTCCGGCAGCCCATGGGGCCAGAGCAGCTGCCAGCCCCACAACACCCCACTGAGCTGCCAGCTGCTTCCCTTGGCGATGCCAAACCCCAACCAGGGGCACCCCACATCTCTCCTACTTGCACCAGGTCCCTCTCCTCACATCAGATCCTTCTCATCACACTGAGATCCCTCTCAGCTCAGCAGATCCCTCTCCCCATGCTGGGGAAACCTCTCACCACACCGGACCCCACGGATCACTCCAGGTCCCTCTCAGGTCACCAAATCCCTCTCCTCACACCAGGTCCCCTTCCCCAAGGCAGACCCCTCTCCACAAAACAGACCCCTCTCCTCACACCAGACCCCTCTCTCTGTGTCAGACCCCTCTCCTCACACCAGGATCCCTTTCAACACACTGGGATCCCTCTCCCCATGCTGGACCCATCTCCCCACACGTTACCCTCAAACCTCCCAGCAGGCAGCCCCCATTTGCTTCACCTCTGATTGACGGAAATAAAAATACTAATAAAAACATTAATAACGGGACCTGTTGGCAGCACGGGGTGAACATTGGGGCACGGGGGCAGGGGAGGCGACAGGGTGCAGGCATAGGGGACGTGATGGGGTGTAGACAGGGTGATGGGGTGCAGGAGAGCTGATGGGGTGCAGGGATGGCGATGGGGTGTGCGCATGGGGGAGGTCATGGGGTGCAGGGGAGGTCATGGGGTGTGGGTGCACCCAGGGAGGTGATGCCCTACTCAACACCAACCAGAACACTGACCCCTGGCAGTGGGATCACCCTAGAGCCAGGCAAACCACCCCCCCCGCCACCAACCCCACACGTCACTGCATCCCCTCCGCACGCACAAGCCCCCAACAGAGGGATCCCCACAACATTCCGAGTGCAGATCCCACAGGATCCCAGTCCTGCCCTCCAGCACCACCAGTCCGAGGCATCAGCCAGCAGGAGCGAACGGCCAGAGGGACAGACGCGGTGGGGAGCGAACAACCACGCTGTGACCCCGCAGACCCCCCACCCTGGTGAGAGAAGGGACCTGCCGAGCACCCCAGAGCCCGTCAGTCCTTCACACCCCCCGCAACATCCATCAGCAGCTCCCCGAGGGCCGCGGCCGGAGCACCCGCGCATCGCAGCCCCCAAGTTCGGCGGGCGGCCGCCGCGAAAGGGGCCGGGGGAGGCGGCGGCGGCCTGGGGACCATCTGCGGCGCACGCAGGGGCCGCATCCGGGCGGCCCCGTCACAAGCCACCATCCCACCCGAAGCAGCTTCAGGGGAGGGAGGACCCTACAAAAACCCTCTCTCCATCCCTCCCGCTCGCCCCCGGAAGGAGGAAACGGCCCTCCCCAGCGCTGCCCTGTTTACCAGGAGCGGGTTCCAGGCGCTGGGGAGAGGAGCAGGAGCAGTTCGAGGCCCTGTTTCCACTCGGCTGACACAGCCCTATTTATAGCAGCCCACAATTCTCCCAGAGCTTTCCTCGGGATCTCAGCAGAAATAGCTGCCCCGGGTCTCTGCTGCCTCCTCTAAGGAGGCCAGGCCAGCGCCAGCTCCCCCCCACAACCCCCCCCCAGGCTTCCCGTAACCTTCCACGGGCTTCCATCGCTTCTCCTCCGCCGGCCGCCCCGCTCCCGCCGTGTCCTTGGCTACCCCGTCCGTCCCCGCCACGCTGCCAGCGCTCCGTGCCAGCCCGCTGCCTCGCCAGCCCTGCCCTCCCACGGCCGGCGGCACCGAACACCTCCCCCCATCGCCACCCCAGGACGGATCGATCGCTGCCCGGCAGCCCGTGGTGGCCCTGGTGGCGCATGGTGGCTCTGACGGGCACAAAGTGGCCCTGGCGGCACGCGGTAGCCATGGTGGCACGCGGTAGCTCTGGCGGGCAAAGAGTGGCCCTGCTGGTACACAGTAGCCCTGGTGGCATACGGTAGCTGCGGTGGGCACAGAGCGGCTCTGGTGGCACAAAGTGGCTCTGGCAGGCACACAGTGGCCCTGTTGGCACACGGCAGCCCTGGCAGCACACGGTAGCTCCAGTGGGCACACAGAGACTCTGGTGGTACATGGTGGCCCAGTGGGCACACAGTGACTCTGGTGGCACATAGTGGCCCTGGCAGCACACGGTAGCTCCAGTGGGCACAAGGTGGCCCTGGTGGCACACAGTGGCTCTGACAGGCACACAGTGGCTCCAACAGGCACACGGTGGCCTTGATGGGCACAGAGCAGCTCCAACGGGCACACGGTGGCTCCAGCTGGCATCCGCTTGCCCAGACAACGGCGGGAAGGAACCGGACGGTGGTTGCCAGGGTGTGTTGGGGCGCAAAGGCAGGAGTGGGGGTTGGTAAGGCGGGGGGTGTCAGAGGCCAGCACCTCCCGACTGGCTGCACCGGAGCGCGGCAGAGCCCCGGGGGACTCGCACCGGGGATGCAGTTGGCCTATTCAGGTTACAGAGACATGGCAGAGCGGAATTTGGCGCCATGCCATCCCTTCTCCAGCCCCCCCCTTTCTCCNATTCCTCAGCCCAGCAGGAGCAGCCAGTGTAAGGGGACACCTGGGGGGGCCAGGAGAGGAGAGAGGGAGGGGAGAGGGGAGGCCTGGGTGGGAGATGGGGGGAGGATCTCCATTTGGACCATGCACACCCCCCCTACCCCCAGTCTCAGCAGCCACTGGCACCCAGCTGGGGAGGTTGAGGGCAGGATGGGTGCCCGTCGCCCCAGGGTTAGTTCCTGCTCAGGATCAATCCAGAATGATTCCCTGCACACAATGAGCCCAGCCTGTGGCTTCTGCTGGCCCCGGTGGCAACTAAGGGCCAAGGGGATGGATGCACAAGGCCACCTGGATGCATGAGGCCACCTGGATGCTGGACACGGGGCCACGACGTCGCCCCTCACTCTCCCCTGCTCGTCACCCCCTACCAGCTCACAAACCAGTGGGGACCCAGGTGTCTCCACCTGCCCCATCCTTGAGGGACCCCCCAGGGCAGCCCCCCGAGGTGGCTCCGCCATTAGTGTGACCCCGCGGGGTGACACCAGCCATCACCAAAGCCACCAGTCACCCGTAATCCCATCGGTTCCCCCCCTAATCCCATCAGTCCCCCGTAATCCCAGCGGTCCCCCCATCATCTCAACCGGTCCCCATCACCGCGTGAGCACGGAGGCGGAGGGTGCTGAGGTGGGGGACGTGGGGTGTTGGGGAGGGAGGAGGGGGGTTTAAATCAGCTGATCGATAAAAACAAACCCGAGGGGGGATGACAAGCACCGAAGTGACAACCGCACGCCGAGCACTACCACCACGCAACTTCGCCAGCGGGGCTGGGGGTGAGACACCCCCCACAGCCTCCCTGCTCCCGCAGCTACCCGCACACCCCCCGACACGCCAACAACACCCCCTCCTCACCCCACAGCACGGGGTTAACCCCCCACCCCGGGCCAACACGCTGCTCCCCAGAGCGGGGTCCAGCTGCCAGGGGGTGGGGTGAGGTTCCCCGACGGGGGGGACCCCCATGTCCGTCCCCGTCCCCCTCCCCACTCCAACAGCAGACTCCGGCGCGACCTGCCTTCTAGCGGAGAGAGCTGACAGCTGTCACTCAGCGCTCACACCCGGGGGGGACACACACGAAAAGGGAGGGGGGGAAGGTCCAGCTACGAGGAGGAAGGAAGGGGGAGGCAGCCCAACTCGTGGCTATGGCAGCCCCCTCCCCGTCGGGGGTTCG
>VXBP01005777.1:123240-171425 GCA_013400115.1 Rhinopomastus cyanomelas
ACCCCCAGCACCGGGCATGGTGCCACCCTGCCCAGCCAAGCCTGGCCCTTCCCACAGGGATTTTGCCCTGGGATGGGGAAAAGGAGGGGGCTGCTGTAGGAACTGGGGGCCCTTGTAGGGACTGGGGTGAAGCGGGAGCTGGGGGGTGCCCAGGGACAGTGCTGGCATGTCCCCAAGCTCCCTAGGGTGTCTCCAGACCCACTGGCATGTCCCCAAGCCCCCTGGCATGTCCCCACACCCCCTGGCATGTCCTCACAACCCCCAACATGTCCCCAGACCCTCTGACATGTCCCCAAGCCCCCTCTCATGTCCCCCAAACCCTCTGGCAATGGCTCCCTACCCCCTTCCCCACCTGCCTGNCCATCCCAAGATGGGGCTGAGGCCAGTCCCCCCTTCCCACCAGTGCTGGGGAATTCATTAACTGGCCACAGCTGGGCCCTGCTGGGGAGCCGCAAGGAAAATTAACCTCTTCCTCCCCAGGCTCCAGGCACAGGACACCCCCCACACCCCCCCCACCCTAGCACAGAGGAGAGGACCAGCAGCTCCCCCCAACCATGGACCCCCCACTCCACTAATTAAACCCAGGCTGGTGCCTCATTAACAGAAATGGGAGGGATCAGTCCCCTCTATGGAGCGGGGTGGGGGGGTTGTGGGGTGCCCTGTGGGGGGGACAGCTCTGCAAAGCCAAATCTTTCCCCACAGCATTGTTGAGGGGGAGGCGGGGGCTGCTGCCCTAAATGGTCTGAGGAGGGGACAGGCAGGTTCTGCTGTCCCCCTTGGATGTGCCCCCACTAAGTCCTGGCTTGGGACCCCCCCTCGGTGGGGATGGGTGCCCCACACCCCGAGCTTCCAATGCAGTTTGTCCCTCCCAGCTCTACCCACTTCCCTAACCACCCATTTCCAGTGTCTATCACAAACTGGGGCAGCCTATCTCCATGGTTGGGGGGGTCTCAGAAGGAACCAGGCTCCCCCTTCTTGTTAGAAAGGTTTTATTTCTATTTACAGACTGGATTTAAAAAATAAACAACAACTCCCCCCCCGTTTCCCTCACCAACCCCCTCCTCCCTCCCCATGGCACTGTCCCCCACTCCCCAGCCCTGCCCTGCGGGTGCAGGGGATGCTTTTGGCCACTGGGAGCAGGGCTGGGCTTATAGGGTCATACCCCCCCCATACTAACGAAGAGGGTGTCGGGGGGCAGCTGGCCCCCATTAGCAAGGTGGACCCCCCTCAGTGCCATCACATTCACATTGCACCCCAAGACCCCCAGCAGCACCCCCATTACTCTTGAAGCAGGGGGGTGAGCTAAGCTGCATCCAGGACCTCCCCCATGTTTGCTACAGGGGTGACCCCATCCCGTACCCCCTCACCCCCTACACTGGGCAGTGGAAAACAGCCCCTGGGGCAGAGCTGGNGTCCCTGGGGTGAGGAGTATCAAATCTTATAAATTAAAGATCCTATAAAGGGAATGAGGGGAGGGGGGAGGAGGGGGGTTGAGGTGACCTGGTCAGTGCCAGGATTTGGGGGGCTGAGCACAGAGCTGAGGGAGAGGAGATTGGGATTGGTATGGGGGGACCCCCTTCTGAGGGCTCTGCTGCAGTAGAGCTGTCTAGGGGGGCACAGAGAGGTTCCTCACCCTCCTCTCCCCAGCTAAAAGCACTTTTCCAATTCAAAAAAGGGGGTGAAGGCCACAAGAGGAGGTGGGAGAAGTGGGACCACGGTGGGCAGCAGAGCTTTGCCCCCTCTCTAGGTCCAAGATCCTTGTGCAAAGCTCCCCATCCTCCTCGGGGCACCCTGATCACCCCCTAACAGGCATTTTAGGGGGGTCCCCAAGCAAAGGTGATGACCCCCCTGACCCTGCACAAAAAAAAGAGAGACATCCACTCATCATTCCCCACCCCCCACCCCAGAGGCCAGCTGGCGGTGGCAGCTGGGGGGGTCACTGGTTGTCCCCAGGCTGGTACTGGGGTTCGGTGGCGGTGAAGTAGTCCTCGAGGAAGGACTGGAGGTACTCGAAGGTCGGCCGTTCCTCAGGCTCCCGCTTCCAGCACTGCACCATCACCTCGTGCAGGGACTGTGGGCAGTTGCCAGGGCACTGCATGCGGTAGCCACGCTCCACCTGCTCCAGCACCTCCCGGTTGTTCATCCCTGTGTGACAAACCCACCCCACAACCCAACTTAGCAACCAGCAGCCCCACAGATGGACCAGTGGGGAGACTGATGCACAGGGCAAGCCTGACCGGTGGCAGCACTGGGGAGGCTCTGAGCACCCACTCTGTCTGCACCCCGTCACCCAAGGGTGACAGCTGCCTGGGTGGGGTGGTTGTACCTGGGTAGGGCACCCGGCCCTTGGTGACCAGCTCAGTCAGGAGGATCCCGAAGGACCAGACATCTGACTTGATGGTGAACTTGCCAAAGAGAGCGGCCTCAGGGGCCGTCCACTTGATGGGGAACTTGGCACCTGCATGGGGAGGCAGGAGAGCCGCATGGTCAGGGCACCCTCTGCTGTGCCACCCACACCTGGGGCACCCGGTGGTGAGGGTTCTGCACCCAGGGCACCCTGCACGGGGGACACCATGCACTGGGAACGCTCACAGCTGAGGTGATGTGTGACTGGGGTACCCCACAGGTGGGCCATCCAGTTCTAGAGGTAACCAAGTAACTCGGGCAGCATGTGCTGGAGGCACCATGCACCTGGGGTACCCATCAGCTAGGGCACCCTAAAATACCCATCTCATGGCATACCCACCCCTCCAGGACACCCATCACTGAGAGTACTCATCATCCAGGGTATCCATCACCCCTCTCCCCTGGAGCATCCATCTCCTGGGCAACTCATAATCTGTGGTACCCATAATCTGGGGTACCCATCCCCTAGAGCACCCATCCCCTGGAACACTCATCCCCTGGGGCACCCACCACCAAAAGTACCCATCAACCAGGGTATCCATCACCCAGTACACCTGGTCCCTGGAGCACCCATCACCTGCAGTACCTATCCCCTGGGACACCTATCACTTGGGACAACAATCCCCAGGATTACTCAGCCCGTGGGGTACCCATAATCTGAGGTACCCACCCCCTAGAATATCCATCCCATGAAGAACCCATCCCCTGGGGCACCCATCGCCGAGAGCACCATTGTCCACCCATCACTGGGACACCCATCCTATGGAGTGCCCATCCCTGGGGCACCCAGAATCCAGGGTACCCATCACCCAGAACACCCATCCCCTGGGGTACCCAGCCTCTGGGGCACCCACTGCTGAGAATACCCATCTGCCAGGATACCCATCCCATAAAATACCCATCTCCTGGGGAACCCATCATCTGGGGCACCCATAATCTGGGGTACCCATCCCCTGGGGTACCCAACCCCTGGGGCACCCACAACCCACGATACCCATCCCCTACAACACCCAACCCCTGGCTGTATATCCCATGGGACACCCCCTTGGGGCACCCAGCATTTGGGGGGGATGTGGCAGCGCCCCCACAGCAGAGGGGCGCTGTGGGCTCTCACCCTGGCGCGCCGTGTACTCGTTGTCCTCGATGAGGCGGGCGAGGCCGAAGTCAGCGATCTTACACACCAGGTTGTCCCCCACCAGGATGTTGGCAGCGCGGAGATCCCGGTGGATGTAGTTCATCCGCTCGATGTAGGCCATGCCCGCCGCGATCTGGGTGCGGGCGGAGCAGTGAGGACCCTCCCAGAGACACCCCCCTGTAAGGGGCACCCCACGCCATGCCAGCACCCCACCCTGGTACCTGAGCAGCCATATCCACCAGCTGGGGCAGCTTCAGGTACCGGCCATCCCCGTCCTTTAGGAAATCCAGCAAGCTGCCTGTGGGTAGAGGGTGCTGGTCAGAGCACCCCAAGACCAGCCAGGAGTGCCCCTCTGCAAGCCCCCCAACCCCGAGGGTGGGCTCCCAGTGGGGCTAGGGGGTGCCTTGCCACCTGCTCACCCTGGCTCATGAACTCGGTGACGATGTAGATGGGCTCCTCGGACACCACAGCGTAGAGCTGCACCAGCTTGTCGTGTCGCAGCCGCTTCATGATCTGGGCTTCCTCCAGGAAGGCTTCTGGGGACATGGTGCCCGGCTTCAGCGTCTTCACCGCCACCTTGGTGGTGCCGTTCCAGGTGCCTGGGGTGGGGACACCGGGTCACTGCAAGCCCCAGGGGCAGCCAGCCCTGGCAGGGCTGGGGTGGGGGGGTGAGGAGATGGGAGGCCATGCCTGGATGGGGGATGCATGGGTGTGTGGATGGATGGATGGATGGATGGATGGATGGGTGGGTGAGTAGATGGATGGGTGGGCAAGGAAATCAGGGCAGGGCAAGGAAGGGATACCACCATACCCCATCCCAGATAAGGAGTCCCCTCACCTCATAGAATCATTCAGATTGGAAAAAATCCTTGAGATCATCCAACCATCAAGCCTGCTCTACACAGGTCATGGCATGGGGACATCTAACACCAACCTTATCCTGATCCCCATGGGTACAAGGTGCCTATTAACCCACCTATCACCAACCTGACCCCACTCCCCACGGGGACACGGTACCCAGGAGCCCATCAATACCAACCTGACCCCACTCCCCATGGGGACAGGGTACCCAGCAGCCCATCTAACACCAACCTGACCCCATTCTGGATCCCTCCCTGGGTGACCCCATGCCAAGCCACCAGCGGGTACCACTCAGCATCCCACGACAGTGCCTGCCAGGATGGGACCAGCCTGCTGTGCCCTCCCTGACCCCTGCACGCCCCGATCCCCGGCCGGCTGGGCCAGCCTTACCCATCCACACATCTCCAAAACATCCCATTCCGAGTTTCTTGTCGAGGCTGATGGACTCCCGCTCTATTTCCCAGGCATCCTTAGCTAATCCCAGGGTCTGGGGCTTCATGGGCAGGCACGGGCGGGTTAGCAGATGGCACAACCCGTCGTTATAGTCTGTAGAGGGGGGGTTAGGGGGGATGAAAGGAGGGAGGGAGGGAGGATGTGATGGGATGAAGGCAGCATGCACATGCTGAGCGGGCGAAGCGCAGAGCGATGGAGGAGGAGGATGAAGAGGGGGCCCCTCAGCCTGGTTTTGTCTCCTGTTTGTGGTCCAGTATGAAATGGGTTGCCCAGACAGGGATGTCCTGGGTTGCCCTCGTGACCCCAGAGCAGGACACAGGACATCTCCCTGTGTGGCAAACCGGTGGTGATCATCGAATCCCAGACTGGATTGGGTTGGGAGAGACCTCAGAGCTCGCCCAGTTCATCCATGGGCAGCGACACCTCTCACCAGACCGGGTTGAGCCAGGAGCAGGGTGCCAGGCCTGGGGGTGCCCCTGCCATCCATTCCTCTCACCCCAGGCTTTCCCGCTGGCTCCTACCCATCCACACTTCCCCGAACTGCCCGTTGCCCAGTTTCTTGAGGAGCTGCAGGGACTCGCGGGGGATCTCCCACACGTCCTTGGTTTTGACCGAGAGGTCGGCCAGCTTGGGGGTCCCTTTGGGACAGGGCACGGCCAGGCGGCAGCACAGCCCGGCTGCCCGCTCTGGGGTGGCACCAGGCCAGGGGACACACACACATCAGCATCAGCATGGGCACAGACACCCTTCCTCCCCAACCAGCCCTTTATCCCCACCCCTGGCATCACCGGTGTGGCCCAGCCACCCCCCACCACAGAGAAATGGGGTGCCCCCTCCTCTGTCTTCCTCACAGCCCCAAACCCCCATCTGATGCCCCCCACCTCAGACCCAGAATTTACCTTCTCTGGGGAGACCAGGTGCTCCCTGCACTGAGGACTGGGAAGAGGTGGGATCCTCCATGGGTCCCCTAATACCACCACCAGTGCTGCACCCATCTTTCTCCAGCCCAACCCAGTTAGCCCAAAGGATCTCCTGGGCTTTCCCTATGCCTCCCATCACCATTCTGTGCCACCACCCCTNTGGGCACGGGTGGTGATGTAGTAGCCCCCATTATCCAGTTTCCTAATCTTATAGTGCTTCACGTGGTCCCCCTTGGCCTCATCCCAGTCCCGGATGGAGAGCGAGTAGGCACCTGTGTTGGGGGGCACAGGTCAAGGGGTTCAGGGGTATGGGGTCAGGACATGGGATGCAGCAGGGATATGGGGTCAGGATATGGGGTGTAGCAGGGATATCTCAGTCAGGATACAGGGGTGCAGCAGGGATATGAGGTCAGGATATAGGGTACAGCAGGGGTATAGGGTAGGGATATGGGGTTCAGCAGGGATATCCCAGTCAGGATATGGGGTGCAGCCCACCCTGGTGCCCCTGTACCTTTGGTGGTCTCGCTCTCCCGGATGAGGAAGGTGCCCCTGCAGTTGCCCTGGCAGAGCAGCTGCCGCTCCGCGTCCTTGCGCCCGATCTTCCCGAAGTACCACCTGCCACGGGCTGGGCTCAGTGCAGGGTGGGCACCCCCGAGGGCACCCATGGGGGCCCCCTGGCAGCACTGCAGTGCTGCTGAGCATCCGAAAGTTGGTGGGGTTGGGGTCTCCCTCCATCCCTACCACCCCCACGCACTCACTCTTCTGCCTGGATGGAGTCCACGGGGGCTACGTAGTTGCTGGGGATGTAGCCTGTGGCACCCGAACTCAACGACCTGGCCTCCCACCAGTCACCCTCGCTGGGGAAAGAGGCAGGAAGAGTGAGGAGAAGGGACAGACACACAGATCTGGCCTCCCTGCACCCCCTTTCCCCACGCAGAGCACCCCCAGACCCTCATTTTCCCCCACATCCCCTGCACTGAGACTGCCCAGCTCATGACACGAGTGGCTCTGACTATCTTGCAGGTCCCCGGCAAGGAGCTGAGGCAGAGCTTGGTGCTGGGGGATACCCCAGGTGCAGAGGCACCTCCTCAGGGTGACAGTGGGGTGTCAGGGGGATCTGGGGGGGCTTACGTGTTGTTGATGATGTGGAATTTCTCCCCTTTCTGGAAGGTGAGGTCATCCTCAGTCCTGGCCTCGTAGTCATACAGGGCGATGAAGAGAGTGACACCCGCTCCTGCAGCACCCAGAGAGGGTCAGGGTGAACCTCCAGGTGACACCCACACCCCAGGACCCTCCCACCCCATATCCAGCACCCCACTGACCAGTGATGCCCCCGCTGCGCACGGGCAGAGTGCTGGCGGAGAAGCCCCCCAGCCCCACGAAGGATGGAGCAGCGGGCACCGCCGGGCTGTGGAAGTTGTTGAAGTCGGGGATGCGGGTGAAGGTGGCTCCCGGCTGCGTGGGGTCGGGGTCAAACTGGGAGGTGGGGGGTGGGGGGAAACCCACCTCACCCCCCAGCTGCCCTTTGCTGGAGCCCTTCTCTTTGCAGTGGATGCAGCCCATCCTGGGCACAGCCTGGGGGACACAGTGACCCTGAGTTCTGAGCCAGCGGGGCACAGCCTGGGCACGGGTGGGGGACCCAGCTGGAGGCACTGGGGTGCATGCATGTGCCTCTCTGCCCCAGAGAACGGGGGCCTGTCACCCCCCAGCACTGTGAGCTGGGTGCCCAGGCTGTGATGGGGGATCACACCAGTACAGAACAGGCAGGGAGGAGGGATGTGTTGCCCTGGGGGTCCTGCATCCCACCCTGGCACCCATGGGTGATTCTGCCCACAGTGACCCTACTCACTGTGATGGGTCCTCGGGTCACTTTAGCTGCTCCATGGCACCTTGGGGAGGAGAAGAGCTACCTGTAGGCAGTGGGGAGGGCATCAGGGGAGCGGTAAGAGCTCTGCTACACCTCTGTGTGGGGACAACAACCCTGTGTGGGGTGAAACACCCCTGAATAGGCTGAAACACCCCTGTATGTGCTGCAAGCCCATAGGCTGAAACCACATCTGTGAGCAGCTGTTTCTCTCCCTGTGTCCCCAACAAACCCATCTCTTCCCTCCAAGGGGAGACACAACCTCCACACCAGACCCCAAGGCCAGAGGGAACCAGGCTGGAGGAAAGGAACCCCCAAACCATCCTCAGAGTCCCCCAACAGCAGGAAGGGTCCTGCTTGTTTTGCTGCAGTCAAGGCCNAGGAAATGGGTCCTTCCAACCATGGGAGACATTTCTGTCCCCAGCCCTTTCACCTCCCCTGGGTGCCAGCCACCCACCAGCACTAGTCTGACCAGTTGGGACTGGGCAGAGCTCCCCAGCTGCTGATGCAGCAGAACTGGCCCCGTCTCCACCTCAAGAGCAGAGGGAAGGTGCCCTGAAGCTCAGCAGCCGCGTCCCGTCTCCTCCACCCCAGAGGTGGAGGTTTTGGGGTGGAGGAGATGTTTCAGACTGGTTTCCCCAGCGCAAACCTCCGTTTCACTTTCCTCTCTCGCTGAAGGGGTGGGAAGGACAGGGCTGACCCCATCCACCTCCAGTTTCGACACTGGGGCTGAGGCGGACGTGGCAGCATTGCCAAACCCCCGAGGGTTGTGTTGACGGCGCCTGGACCTTTCAGCTGACGTAACCCTCCTCCCCAGCTCTCACAAACCCTCTCCCCTCAGGCTGGGAATCACCCGCCCCATTGCCGGCGCTGCGGCACCAGGACTTGCCCGTTCTGCTGAAATTCTGAGCTGAAATCTCCCCATTTCTGGGATGGGGTGGGGGAGCAGCATCCGTGGGGAGAGCACAACCCCAAAACATTGCAGCCCTATGGGGTTTAGCTCCTGCTCTGCTGCTGATCCCATTATTCCCCATCTCTGAGCACCCACAAACCGCCTGAGCTGCTCCCTGCTGCCTCTCAACAGGGGAGAGGAGAAAACCCTCCCCATGTCATTGTCCTTGGGAGGGGACGCAGCCGGCCCCGGGTCCGTCCAGCGCTGGCGTCTGGCTTCAGTCCCCGCAACGAGGAGCTGGTGGAGACTGAGAGCAGATGGCAACCGAGCGCTTCCCTCCCCGGCTACCCCGGCACCAGTCCTGGCCAGGCTGCCAGCTCCCCCCCTGCGCTGAGACCCAGCCAATTCATCACCCCTAACCCCACACTGAGACCCGGCGAACTCATCACACCCCACTCTGTGCTGAGAACCAGCCAACTCATCACCCTCAGCTCTGCACTGAGACCTGGACAACTTGTCACCCCCGACCCTGTGCTGAGACCTGGCCAACTCATCACCTCCCACTCTGTGCTGAGACCCAGCCAGTTCATCACCTCCCACCTCTGCGCTGAGACCCGGACAACTCGTCACACCCCACCCTGTGCTGAGACCTGGACAACTCGTCACATCCCACCCTGTGCTGAGACACAGCCAGTTCATCAACCCCCCACCCTGTGCTGAGACCTGGACAACTTGTTACCCCCTCACCCTGTGCCGAGACCTGGACAACTCATCGCCTCCACCCTGAGCTGAGACCCAGCCAGTTCATCACCCCCACGGCTGCCCCCACCCCGCTGGGCACGGCTGGCTGCGATGGAGGTGGCTGTGATGCCTGTCCATCTGCTCCCCAGCCCTGCAGGGGTGATGGGGTGGTTCAGCCCATCACCAGCCCTGTGACACTGCTGTCACCCTATGCCGAGGTGCCTCGTGGGAACCCCCTGCCTCCACTCATCAGTGACAGGGGGGTGCAGCCCTACACTGCAGGGTCTGCTGGGGGCACCCAGTGCCATGGGGATAGGGAGGGTCCCTGGCACCCAGAGAGGCAGCTGCCAGAGGGACCCAGCCAGCACGTACTCCTCTAGGAGGAAGCAGCAGGAACCCAGTGTGGGGGAGGAGGAGGAGGAAGAGGATGGTGCTGTGGCCACCAAGGGTAACCTGAGGGCTGGCCTGAGCTTTGGGGAGGGTGACAGCTAGGGGTGCAGATAGATCCCTGAGCAGTGGCTGCAGCCCCTGTGCTCCCTCTCCACCTCATCCCACACCCCATGCCCTGTGGCCCTGCACCCCTGGGGCTCTCACAGCCTCTCTGGGGAAGAGGAACCAAGACCATGGCCCAGCCCAGCCCGGAGCCACCCAGGCTCCTCCATCACCCCACAGCTCTGGAGTCTCTGGTGCCAGTGGGGAAACTGAGGCACAAAACCAGTGCAGGGGGTACTCACTCCTCAACCTTGCAGGGTGGCAGCTGGTGGCATCCCCCAGACCTGTGACCCAGAGCTAGGGCTGTGGGGTAAAGCCTTGTGACTGCCCCAGCCCCCCCAGTTCACCCAGTCCTGGTGGCAGCTGGTCCCCCAAGGACAGGGGGTTGACCCTCCAGCACAAACACACAGCTCCAGGACACCAGTGGGGGCAATGGGATGAGATGCCGCTCTCCACTAGGATTGTATGGGTGGGGTGACAGCCACAATGGGATTCCCCAAATGTGGGGTTCCCAACATCCCCCCCTGAATGGGATGCATAGGGCTGTGTCCACGGGTGATATGGTGCTGCTCCCAGTCACTCCCTGTTGGTGATGCCCACGGAGGCACCCCCTCCCCTGCCTGACCATGAGCAGGATGGGGTCCATGGGGGGTTGCTGGCCCCCCAGACCAGCTGTCCCCAACCAGCATCATCCCTGAACCAGCCCTGGGAGGCAGCAGCCTGCTGCCCCGCACCCCAATAACCAAAGAAGGACTCACCCCCCACCCCAAATCCATCTGCCTACCCCCAGCCCTATATCGGGGGGATCTCGAGGAGATGCTCAGGCTGAAGGCAACCCCCTCCCCACCCCCAAGCCCGAACCCCAAGGCCTCCCAGCCCCATCGCTGGCCGGGAAAGCAGGATTTCCGCTGGAAGAAGAGCAATTCCCGGATCCGAGGGGCTGCAGGGGCGGAGGGATGGAGCCAGCCAGGGCCCCAAGCACAATGTCCCGGGAGGAGCGGGGCAGGCAGGGGATTGTGCGGGGCAGGAAGCCGCCAGTTCCTGTCCCTCCTTGGGACACACCAAAGCCCAGGGACGAGGCAGAGCTGCAGGCAGTGGAGGGTGACACCCACTCCCACCACGACCTGAGCCCCCCACAGCTGCCCCCATCCCTGGCCAGCAGCCCCCGGCATCCTCCAGTATCCCCCAGTGAGCACAGGCTGAGTTGGCACCTGTGGAAATGGGGGGAACAGGTGTGTGACCCCCCCACCCCATTGTGGAGTCCCTGGCAATGCAGTGATCTGCTCCTCACCCAGCACCCAGGTTTGGGGTGGGTGAAGGCCCCCTTTGTCTCGGTAGACACCCCCCCACACACACACCATGGTGGTGCCAGCTGTTAGTGCCAGGAGAGAGAGAGCTGGGGTGGGGGGCTGATGGCTACTTCCAACCTTCTCCACCCCATGACACCCCCCCAGACATGCTGTTCCCCACACTGACCTGCTGCCCCCACAATGAAGAGGGTGTGGGGCTCCTTTCTCTCACCCCTCACAGAGCCGGGTGGTGCCCAGGGGGGAGCGGGGGGGCAGAACACAGTGGCAGCCCCCCAGCCCCCTTCTAGTACCCCTTCAACAGCCCCCCATCATGAACAGGAGTCTCTCCCTCCCCACAGCATACTGTCCATCCAAGACACGCCCCACAGACGGTGGGGGGCAGCCCTCAGTAGCCCCCACAGCACCCAGCAACAGGATCGTCATCCCCCCAACACCCCTCCCCATGTCAGGGGGCAGGGAACCCCAACCCCCCGCACAAACCAGCACCCCCTTTCTTACCGTCAACCCTCCGTCTCGCATGGACCCTGCTTCCCAGTTTGCTCCCAGTGGGATGCCAGGCCAGGGTGCCAGCGCAGCCCCCCACAGCAGCCGGGCACTGGCCCTCGGGGTGCAGGGCAGGGTGAGGTGGGTGCTGCGTGGGGAGCGGGAGCACCCGGGCGGGTGGTTCCCCCTGTCCTCTTCTTCTTCTTCTTCTTCTTCTTCTGCAGCTCTTGCAACTGAGCAAGAGCTTCCCCTCCCCTCGCCCCCCCTTCCTCCCAGCGCTCCCAGCAAGGCTTCGCTGTACCAGTCAGTGGACACCGGTTCACCCGCCAGCATCGCCGGCCTGGGGCCACTGTGGATTGGGGGGTGTGGGGGCACAGGATGGTATTGGGGGTCCCCAGTGGCATGGGGGGATGAGCCAGGCTCCCCAGGGTTTACAGGGTGTGTGTGTGGGGGGGGACACTCAGTTCTGGGATCCTGCTCTGGGATCCAGCTCTGGGATCTGATCTCTGAGGTAGCCGGTGTCTGACTGGGGGCGCTGCCTGCAGCCCCCCCCAGAGAGAACCTGGCATTGCCCCCTTCAGGGATTGCTCCCCCTGGCCACCCCCACCGGCACCCCTGGATAGAGGACAGTTTGGGGACAGCTCATTGCAAACAGGGGGACTGCAGGGTGGCAGAGACCCACAGTGGCCACTATCTTCCTGGCCCTGGAATGCGGGGAATTTGGGGTGGCAGGGATCATTTCCTGGGGTTCCTACGTGCCCCTCACTCAGACGGGGTGCAGCTCGCAGCCCCCTCAATCATTTCTGGGGTCACTGACCTCACTACATCCTGAACTCCTTGTCTGCTCCTTGGGGTCCCTTGGGGTGGGGGGACCCCAAGATCTGGCATCAGTCACACTGACCCACAAACTCCAGTGAGGGCCAGGGGAGCCCCAAAGCAAGCTGAGCCCCCCAGCACCCTGTCTGGACCCTCTGACACCTTGTCTGGACCTCACAGCACCCCGAGCCCCTCAGCACCCTCTGTGAGGCCAGTGCATCCTATCTGAGTCTCCCCAAATCCTGCCAGAGCCCCCTCAACAACATGTGTGAGCACCTCTCACCCTACCTGAGCCCACCACGACCTTCCTGCGCCTCCCAGCACCCCGTTTGAGCCCCCACAATGACCTGTGTGAACACTTCCCTCCTGCCTGACCCCCTCAGCATCCTGAGCCCCCCAGCATCCTGTATGACACCAGTGCACCCTGTTTGAGCACCTCCAACAACCTGTGTGAACATCCCCTACCCTGTCAGAACCCCCCAGCACCCTGCCTGAGCCCCCCATACATCTGAATCTTCCAACACCCTGTATGAGACCAGTGGTTCCTGTCTGAGTCCCCCCAATTCACACTTCCAACCCTGTCAGAGACTCCCACACCCTACCTGAGACCACTCCCCCCCAGCACCCTGCCTGAGCCCCCAGCCCAGGGCACTGACCCTCTCCCCTACTTCAGAGAGCACCTCAAGCTTTTGACACCCCAACCCCCACCAGGGAGGTCAGACAACCCCCCCTGCCCCAGCAGGAACAACCCTCTCCAGCTGCCCCCAGGCCTGACCCTGCAGAGCCCCCCCATTCCCTCCCCTCCACCACCAGTGCAGGAGACAGGGACAGTGAGGGCTGCAGATATTTTTGTGGGTCCCCCTCACCGCAGTTTCCGGCCCTGGGCCCCACTCCCCAGGCTGGGAGGGTGCACGGGGGGTACCAGTATGCTCCAGTCTGGAGCTGGCTGCGTCTCCAGTTTGGCCACCCTACCTCCCCACTGCACTGCAGGATTGTGGGGGGTCTTTGCCCATCTCTCTGGAGCCCTCCTCCTCCTCCTCCTCCTCCTCCTTCTCCTCCTCCTCCTCCTCCCCCCGCTGTGGTTAGCCCTGGCTGACCTCTCTGGTGAGATGGGGAGGCAGTTGAGCCCCAGTATTTCCTGTTCTCGTAGTGGGGGGTCAGGGCTCAAAGAGGTCCTGGGGAACTCAGGTCCCCTGGGCTGATGTCACTCCCACCCCCACCCCCCAGCTCCTCTTGGGATCCCAGCTCTGCTTTACTCCCAGTTTTGGCAGGGGCTGGGGTGTGCTGGGACCTGCTGGGTGGGGGGGTCAGACCTTGCCAGTAGCCCTGGTGAGGGGCAGCAAGGGCAGGGGCTGTTCACCCACAGAGCACTGAGACCCTCCAGGCTCCATCTGGACCCCCAGGACCCTTCCCAAGTTGTGGATTGAACAGAGGATGGGGGTGGGGGGTTCACCTTCCCTCAGTAAAAGACCTGCCCCCCACTCCTCCCAGCTTCCTGCACCCTGCAGCTGGGTGCTCTGGGCCACCATCTAGGGGTGTCAGGGGGTCCTGAGGCGTCAGAGATGCTGATCACTCACCCCCAGGAGCAGGCAGCACAGGCTGGGGGGATCTCTGGGGGCCCCATCCTGCCCAGTTTCCCTCCTTGAGGGAGGTTGAGCAGCTGACACAGACCATTCCCAGGCCCCCACCCAAATTCTGGCGGCTGGAGGGGCTCTGCCCACGGCCAGCTCAGACCTCCATCCCTTCAACTCCCCAGCAAAGCATTCCCAGTGTTCCCAGTCCCAGGGCTGGTTTGTTAATGGTGATGCACCAGCAGCCCCTCTGCTTGGGCACAGCCTCCTGCCCATCACCCTGGCACTGGGGCTGCCCAAAGAGCCCCCTAGGTACCCCACTGCCCACCCAGTTTGAGGCAGGGTCCTCCTGTGGATCCACAAACCCCATCCCCAGCACCCTGCTCATGACCCTTTGAGGATCATCCTGCACCTCTCACTGCCCTCCACAGCACCCTGCCAGGAGCTGCTCACCCCACTGAGCACCCAAGGGTGTCTAGTCTCCACCCCCCCACCCCTCCAGGCACCACATGATGCTGGTTCCTTCCCTCCTCTGGGAAGGGCCCCAACTTCTGCACCAGCTGGCTCTGACGGGTTTCGCTGCCACCGGCTTCGGTGCAAAGGTCCCAGCAGGTGCTGGGTGAACTGGGGAGCAGGATGGGTGCTCTCCACTGGCTCCTGGCCTCTGCCCTCTGCATCACCATCCAGGGTAAGTCTGACCCCACTAGAGACACCCCAGGGATGGGTGCTGGGGGCACCCAGGGCCAGGCAGGTTGGGGAAGTGGTTTGGTGCTTCTGGGTACCCAGACCTGCACTTCCCCCAGGATAGAGGGGCTGGAAAAGGGGGTGGGGGGCTGGCAGGGGGCTCCTCAGCAGAGCTGGGGGGCTCAAAAGAAGGTTAAATGGAGGCAAAAAGGGTTTAAACTGAGCACAACCCCGAGCTGTGGTCCTGCATGGGGCAGGAAGGGTGGCACTGGGGGCAGCAGGAGGTGACAGGGCTGGCAGGGGGGGCTGTGCCCTCCAGCACCCCCTTTTGGGGCAGCTGCAAAGCCATAGCAGGGTTATGGGGTTGTTGGATCCATTGGGGATCCTCCTGCCCCAGGGACCTACTGGAGTGTGATGGGCATCTACGGGATGGGGCCAATGCTGGGGTGCAGAAGCAGAGCCAGAGCTGGGGCTGGGCACAGGGGGGGCATTGCCAGCTCCCTTCTCCAGGTGAGAAGGAAGTTGCTGATGGGGGAAAGACCCCATTCCCAGTGGTGGGTGGGCTGGTGTGGAGTGGCACAACTGGGAGCCCAGCGGGATGTCACTGGGGGTTACCAAGCAGGAGCGGCCACCCTCCTGGCACCCCTCAACCATCACCTGGGTGTCAGGGCACAGCTGGACTGCATCCCCTAAAGCCAAGGCCACCAGCGTGGGGTGGCACTGCCCCCGGTGAGGACATCCCCCCAGCAGCAGGGCTGCCCTGGGGATGGGACACTGTGGGGTTTGCATGGGGTTGGACCTGTGAGGGTGCCAAGGTACCAGTGGTTTGTGCCACTCCTGGGCTTGTGGGGCTGGTGTTGGTCGAGTTCTCCCCCACCACACAGGAGGGGATGCAGGGACAGAGCCCCCCCCTCACCCCTACCCCTTCCTGCCTTTCAGGACAGGACGATGGCCTCTCCCGATCTCCTCCCCACTTCGGCTCCATCTACCACGTCCGAGGTAACGGGACCCCGCAGCACCCTTGGCCGTGGGTGGAGTGGAAGATGCTCAGCATCGGGCAGGACTAGACCATCCCAGTACCAAACTGGGGCACCTCCCACAGCCGGCTGCTCTTCCCTGAACCAGCACCCACAGGGAGAGCAGCTTAGGGGGCTTTGTGGTGCTGGGGGCTCAGGGACGTATTTTGAGGTGCTGAGAGCTTAGGAGAGGGATATATCGGGGGGCTTGGGGAGGGCTATTGAGGATGTTGGGGCTGACCTGGGTCTTGTTCTGGGGACCCCACAGGTGTCATTAACCTGCCCTACGCGGAGATCGAGGAGCCCTTCGAAGCCTGGTACAACCTGACGGGGAACAAGAGCCGGATCCAGTACTACGACGGTAGGTGGACGGGCATCTCCTGCTCCTCATCCTCTGGCTCCCTCGTTCCCTGTGCCAAGGGAGGGTGTGGGCAGCAGTCACCACCGTGCCTCAGTTTCCCCCTCTCGCTGGCACACAGGGCAGGTGATAACCTACCAGCTGGCTGCGGTGAAGCCCTACGGGATGATGTACAAGATCACACCCGAGACCACCGAGAAGGAGGTGAACACCAGGAAGTGCTTCCAGCTGCCGGGCTCCAAGGAGGACGTGGTCAAAGCTCAGAGCGTCTTCCCCACCATCGAGGGCTTCAAGGTGAGGGAGGCCGGAGCCTGCATCCCACTGGGCATCGCTGCCAGGCTCTGCTGGGACTGGGGCTGGCCGGCTGGAGCTGCTCCTCTGCATCCCAGGGGTGCTGGGTGCTGTGGGGACAGGCTGGGACGTGTCCCCACACCCTGGGGCGCAGGGAGGGTCGTTCCCCACCCGCATCGGGGCCGGACTCGCGGTGGCTCCTTTCCCAACCCCATCCACCGTGTTGGGACGTGTCGCAGCCCACGCAGCAACGGTGCTGCAGGATGGGTTGCACAAGTCACTGCATGGCTGCTCAGCACTCGCTGGCCCAGGGCTAGGTGCAGCAGGAGGGGTGTGAGAGTGTGGGGTGTCCAGTGAGCTGAACACAGGCAAGGTCCAGGGGGCATCAGATCTCCATGAGAGAGCAGGATGGGATGAAGGATGTTGGACTCTAGGTGGAATGGGACTACCCTGGGGTGGGGAAAGTGGTCCAGACCACCCTGAGACGGCACTGGATGGGACCAGCTGATGGGGATGTACCAAACCAGCCCACCCTGGGGAGGGGTAACTGGTCCAGACCACCCTGAGGGGGCAGTGGATGGAACCAGCTGGTGGGGACACAATCAACCAGCCCACCCTGGGGAGGGGGAATTGTGTTGGAGGCCCTCAGCAGGGCTGGGTCCCAGTTGCCCCAGCAGTGAGGTCCCCATTAGACAGGTGGCCTTTTCACTGGGTAAAGAAGTGGCTGCATGACCAAGAGCAGGAGGTTGTGTTGGACATTGAGTTGGTAGCTGGTTCCCAGTGGAGTTCTCCAGGGCTCAGTACTGGGACCAGTCCCATTTAACACCCTTATCCATGATCTAGATGAGAGGATTGAGGGCACCCTCAGCCAGTTTGCAGATGGCACCAAACTGGGTGGTTGTGTGGATCTGCTGGAGGGTAGGGAAGCCCTGCAGAGGATCCTGGACACGCTGAAGCGATGGGTGGAGGTCAACTGAATGAGGTTCAGCAAGGCCAGGTCCTGCCCTTCAGTCACAACAACCCCCAGTAACACCACAGGATTGGGAAAGAGCGTCTGGAGAGATGCTGGGTGGAAAAGGACCTGGGGGTGTTGGTTGACAGCAGCTGAACAGGAGTCAGCAGGATGCCCAGGTGGCCAAGAAGGCCAAGGGCATCCTGGCCTGCATCAGCACTACTGTGGCCAGCAAGAGCAGAGAGGTGATTGCCCCCCTACACTGGGCACTGGTGGGTCCTCATCTCCAGTACTGGAGTCAGTTTGAGGACCTCAACACAAGAAGGACATTGAGGGGCTGAGAGGGGCCAGTGAAGAACAATGAAGGTCAATTCTACAGCTTCAACAGCCCAAATATTTGGGGTTTCTAGACCCCCATGGGCTGAGGGAGCTGGGGCTGTTCAATCTGGAGAAGAGGAGGCTGAGGGGTGACCTCACTGCTCTCTACAGCTCCCTGAGAGGAGGCTGGAGAGAGGTGGGGGTCAGTCTCTTCTCCCCAGTCACCAGCCACAGGACAAGAGGAACCAGTCTCAAGTGGTGCCAGGGGAGGGTTGGGTTGGCCATCAGGAGAAATCTCTGCCCTGACAGAGTGGTCAGGGGTTGGAACAGGCTGCCCAGGGTTCAGGGGTGTCCCTGTCCCTGGAGGGGTTCAAACACTGAGTAGCTGTGGCCCTGGGGGACAGGGTTTAGTGGGCAGGGTGGGGTTGGGGTGATGGTTGGACTGGATGAGCTTGGAGGTCTCTGCCAACCTTAACAATCCTTGATAGGAGCTTAGGAACACCTAGAGCAAGCCCAGTGCAAGGAACTGGGAGCACTGGGAAGGCACTGGACTGGGAGGACTGAGCATGGGGGTGGTGTCCCCACGCAGAGACCCCCCTCTCTGACGCCACACCCCCCCAGTTCCTGCGAGAGGAGTACTACCGGGGCCGGTACTGCGCCGTCTGGCAGAACGTCACCCACTGGGCGCAGAAGAAGAACGTCTACACCCTGTGGGTGACCAACTCCAGCTGTGGGGTGGCCCCAGTTCACTACGAGATGAGGGGCTACAACAGCCTGCTGGGCTCCCACTACGACAAATATGAGATCTCCTACACTGACTTCGACAACAGCTTCCCCCCCTCCATCTTCAACCTCCCCGTCAACGGTGAGTTGGGTTGGGGACCCCTCGGTGCTGCTCATGGGGGCTGGAGATGATGACACCCCACCCTTCTCTCCCCAGAGACCAAGAAGTGCGGGGTGCTGCCGGGGACTGCGGCGGAGCACCGGGTGCTGGCCAACCCCATGGAGGACTTGGTGGGGCGGCACCAACCCTGGGCTCACCAGGTTTTCCACCAGTACCGGCGGCGCCTGGGGCGCAGGTACAGCTCCCAGTGGGAGCTGGAGCACAGGCAGAGCATCTTCGTGCACAACATGAGGTACAGGCTGCTGGAGGGTGGTCCTCATCCCTGGAGGGGGTCACTCTGGTGACAGCAGTGCCAGCTGGTGCCATCTCCAGGGTGCTGGAGCTGCCCAGAGAGGTTGTGGGGTCTCCTGCCCTGGAGAGATCCCAAACCCAACTGGACCCATCCTACATCTGGGTGACCCTGCTGGAGCAGGGGGTTGCACTGGATGATCCCCAGAGCTCCTTGCCAACCCCACCAGTCCGGGATACTGGCCCAGGTCAGGGATGGGGATGGCCATGGTGGTCCCCCCGCTCTCCTCTGGCAGCGACTCTTCTCCGCGGCAGGTTTGTGCACTCGAGGAACCGCGCGGCGCTCTCCTACTCGCTGGCCCTGAACCACCTGGCCGACCGCTCGCCCCAGGAGCTGGCAGCCCTGCGGGGCCGGCGCCGCAGCGGGGTCCCCAATAACGGGGAGCCCTTCCCCACGGAGCTCTACACTGGGCTCATCCTGCCCGAGAGCCTCGACTGGCGCATGTATGGTAGGTGTGGGGGGTCAGGGCGTGGGCTGAGGGGACGGGGGTCTGAGGGTTCCTCATCAGAGCTGGAGCAGAGCCCACATGGGTCCCCTCGCTGTCTGTCTGGATCCCACTGCTCCCAGTGCCGCTCAGCCACTGGTGGAGCAAAGCTTTTCTGGTAAAACCCAGCTCAGTCAGCATTTAGTCCTCACTTACAGGGACAGATGTGACTTGGGAAACCACAGCTGGCTTCTCCTCAAGTCCCCATCAGCTGGGGTCCCCAAGTGCAGGGGTCCCACAGGTCTACTGGTGCATTCATCACTCCCCACCCCATTCATCCCCAAACCTCTGCGAGCCCTCAGCTCCTGCCTCAGTTTCCCTTCCACTTGCCCTCATCTCCTGGTGCCACCCCAAGCTCTCACCTCTAACCCCTCTGTCCCCAGGTGCTGTGACCCCCGTGAAGGACCAGGCTGTCTGCGGGTCCTGCTGGAGCTTTGCGACGACAGGGGCGATGGAGGGGGCCCTCTTCCTCAAGGTGAGAGTGCCCCTTGGAGAAGGTTGGGGTGCCCTGAGGGTGCCTGGATCCATCCCTACAGCACTGTGTCCCCTCCCCACAGACCGGGGTGCTGACCCCACTGTCCCAGCAAGTCCTCATCGACTGCTCCTGGGGCTTCGGGAACTTTGCCTGCGACGGGGGCGAGGAGTGGCGAGCCTACGAGTGGATCAAGAAGCACGGCGGCATCGCCAGCACCGAGTCCTACGGCAGCTACAAGGGGCAGAATGGCCTGTGCCACTACAACCAGTCGGAGATGCTGGCCAAGATCACGGGCTACGTCAATGTCACCTCGGGCAACATCACGGCGGTCAAAGCTGCCATCTACAAGCACGGCCCCGTGGCCGTCAGCATCGACGCCTCGCATAAGACCTTCTCCTTCTACTCCAATGGCATCTACTATGAGCCCAAGTGTGGTGAGTCAGGGGCTACTGGGGGCAAGGGAGAGGCTGCCGGGACACCCCAGGTCTTCTGCAGTGAAGAGTCTGGAGGATAGGGCTGATGGGGAGAAGCTGAGGGAGCTGGGGCCGGTTAATCTGGAGGAGAAGAGGCTGAGGGGTGAGAGATGGCCCTGCTTGGTGTAGGGGGTTGGACTGGCTGCCCTTTGGGGGCCCCTTCCAACCCAACACACTCTGTGGTGCTGTGATGAAACCCTCCTCCCACGCTGTTCCCTGCAGCGAACGAGTCGGGAGCGTTGGACCACGCAGTGCTGGCCGTGGGCTACGGGGTCCTGCAAGGAGAGACCTACTGGCTCATCAAGAACTCCTGGTCCACTTACTGGGGCAACAATGGCTACATCCTCATGGCCATGAAGGACAACAACTGCGGTGTAGCCACCGAGGCCACCTACCCCATCCTGGCCTGAGTCACCACTGGGCTCTGCGGGGAGAGCCCTCAATGACGCCCTCAGCACCCATCCCTGGGACACAGTGGGATGAGGCCAAGGGGTGCTGGACCACGGGCACCCAGCTGTGGTCTTTGCCAATAAAGACCCTGAAGAATTCGGGGTTTGCTGCTGCAGGAGGGGGTCACTGCCCACCACACAGCTCCCTGACCCCACGCTGTGGGGAGGGGACGGTGCCCACCTGGCACAGCCGGCTGGCACTCACGGCCAGCAGCAGGCACCCAGGGCGAGGGGAGCGGCTCCTCCAGCTCTATCTGCCAAGGTGGAGCACAAACAGCTCCAGGGATTTCTGCTGAGATGGGAAATTCCTGGCGTGGGGTGTTGGGGCGGAGGGGAAGACGCAGCCACCCTCTGCCCCACTGCCCCGGTGCCTGTGGTGGCTGTGGGGTGGGGTGGGGGGTGTTTGCCACGACCCAAGACCCCCTTCTCTCCTTGGGGCTGCTCTCTGCCAGGCAAAGGCACTTCACATCCCGGCTGTGGCTCACTGGTGCTCCCACTTTGGACTGGAGGGATACTGGGAGAGCGTACAGAGTGCTCAGCACATTAAGGATCCTGCAGACTGGGTGGGGAGGTCTTGCTGCCCTGACCCTGGCATCTCCCATCTCTGCTGGGGTGGGATGCAGCTCCACACCATCTCCACACCAGCTCCACACCAGTGTGTGCCCATGACCAGGCTGGTGGTCCCTGGGGAGGTGCTGCAGCACGGGGTGCCACAGCCCGGCCCCACACCCATGGGTGCAGCCGAATCCGCCCCAGTCTGTCCCAGTGGCACGCGCAGCCAGCCCGCCCCAGGCCCTTATCAGTCTTGTTTGGGGTTCACTGTCACCTTGGGCTGAGGGCCAGCTGGCCACATGGCAAGCGGGAGGGGTGAAGGCCAAGGTGCCAGCCCCACTCTCCTTCCCCAGGAGCTGTTTTTCCACAGAGCCCCGACCTCTCCTCTGCATCCTTCCCCTTTTCCCAGTAAAACCCTGAAACTGAAGTCCTGGCTTTGCCCCACTGCTGGACCCCAAAGGGTGCCACCAGCCCCCATCACCCCATGGCTCCCAGCACTGCCTCTGGTGGGCAGGGAGCACCCTAGGGGGCTCTGGGGTGCCTGGCAGCGTCCCCCCGTCCCTGCTTGCAGCACCCTGGCTGCAAACCGCTGCATAGGGTGGGGGGAACATAGGGACACCCCCAGCAACCATCACCAACCCCCCCAGTACACAAGGGGCACCAACTGGGGGTCTGGCTCCCACCCTACTCCCCCCCACCCCAAGCTCTGCAAGGGCATGGCACCCAGCCTGCTGTGGAGTGGGAGAGACACCCATGGGTGCCCATGGAGGGGGGGACATAAAGCCACACCTCCCCCTTGGTCTGGCCTTTATGGGGCTCTGCCCGTTGGCTCCCGCAGCTCTCTGCCCACCCACCAGCCCTATTTAAGCCACCCATGGGTGCAGGGGACAGTGTGGACTGGGCTGGGCAAAATGGAGGGACTGGAATGGCTGCTGGTGTTGGGGGCCGCCCTGCTGCAGGGTGAGCACGCACCCTGGACAAGACTTGGGGTGGGGAGAAGGGGTGCCGTGTTCCCATCGTGGGGTGATGCCTGGGATACTGGGTGGGGGGGCTCCTTGCCCTGGGAGGGGGCTGCTCTGTCCCGTTCCCGTGCCTGGAGTGGGGCACTCTGCATTTGGCACAGCAAGGTTTTTGTCTGGGCTGAGTAGGGGGGGCTTTGGGGTGCCCCAAGGAGGGTGGGGAGGGTGCTTTGGGTCAGTCAAGAGCTGATAGTGGAGTAGGGAGCATGGGGATTCCCAGTCTCCCCTGTGCCTGACCCCCCAGAGTTGGGGGGGACCAGCGAAGCTGGGATTTGGGTTTGGGGTTTCTTCTCCTTTCAGGAGCAGAGTGCCGACCTCTTCAGGAGACTCCCACCTTTGGGGACATCTACCACGTCACAGGTACTGCCCCGGGGTCAGGGTACCCACTGGGACGGTCCCCCAGGGGGTCCTGCCCCTCCAGCCACCAGCTCCCACCACAACATCTCTGAGCTGACGGGGCTCTGATCTCCCCCATAAACCCAGGAGCTGGAGAACAGCCCTGCTGGTGGTGGCCGTGGGCGGGAGGAGAGCCCCTGGGGTGCACCCTGCCTGGCCCCCTGCTCCCCTCCCAGCTACAGGCTCAGAGCTGGGGGATGAGGGGTGTCCCTGGGACGTAGCATCCTGCAGACCCCCAAGCCCAGCCCCACCTTGCCCGCAGGAGTCATCAGCTTGCCCTACGCTGAGATCAGGGAGCCCTTCGAAGCCTGGTACAACCTCACCGGGGGGAAGAGCCGCATTGAGTACTATGGTGGTGGGTGCAGAGAGGGGTCTGCCCCCCCAACCCTTCCCCTCCCCCTCCTCCTGCCCCAAGACCTCCAGTTACCCCAGAAAACCCTGGGAGCCACTGCCATGGGGTCTTGGCTTGACCCTAGCGCTGGCCACCTCCCCAGGCCAAGTGATCACCTACCAGTTTGGTTCCATCGAGCCCTTTGGTGCCAGCTACAAGGTGACCCCGGAGACCACTGAGATGGAGGTCAACGTCCGCAAGTGCTTCCGCATCAACGGCACCGACGGGGCCCTCATCGCCCCGCAGAGCGTCTTCCCCAGCCTTGAGAACTTCAGGGTGAGCTCTAGGCATGGGGGGATGAGGGACTTCAAGAGGATGAGGGACCGCAAGGGGACGAGGGACCCTAAGGGGATGAGGGACCCTAAGGGGATGAGGGACCCTAAGGGGATGAGGGACCCCCAAGAGGATGAGGGACCTCAAGGGGATGAGGGACCCTAAGGGGATGAGGGACCCTCAAGAGGATGAGTGACCCCAAGGGGATGAGGGACCCCAAGGGGATGAGGGACCCCAAGGGGATGACCCTACGCAGACCCACTGCGAGTGGGTGGGTATGAGGCTGGATGATGGAGGTGGAGGGGTTGGATGGGAGCCAAAGAGGTGCCATCACCGTGGGGCTCTCCATCTCATGGGGGCTCAGTGCCGGCGCCAAGGTGGCCCCTCGGTCCCTGACGGGTGCCCTGTGCCCAGCGGGTGCGGGAGGAGCGTTTCCGCGGGCAGCCCTGCACCGTCTGGCAGAACATCTCCTACTGGGGGCACAAGAAGAACGTCTACACGCTGCGGGTGGGCAGCTCCAGCCATGGCCCCGTGCCCCTGCACTACGAGGTCCACGGCTTCAACAGCCTCCTGGGATCCCACTACGACAAATACGAGATCGACTACTCACTCTTCAGCCACCGCTTCCCCGCCAGCGTCTTCCAGCTCCCCAAGGGTCAGCGAGCTGGACACCCTGCAGCCACCCAACTGCAGCTCCTCTTTTAGTTTGGGGGTGCAGGGTTGTAAGACCCTGGTAATCTGGGTGAACTGGTTTGGCTGGGGAGGAAATCTAAGGGGTGTTGATAGCTGGGCTGATGTGGGGGATCTCCTGGTGCTGGGTGGGGTGGTGGGTGCTCAGGAACCAGCTTGGGGGTGAACATGGAGCCACCCTGCATGCAGAGCTCTATAGGGGAGGTACAGCCTAAATCAATGGGGTTTGGGGGTGACCATGCTGGGCACCTTCATCCCTGGAGGGGTTTAAAGATCATTTCGCTGTGGTGCTGAGACATCTGCTCTGGTGGTGACCTCGGTAGAGCTGGGTAATAGGTTGGACTGGATGATCTCAGGGGTCTTTTCCAACCTGAATGATTCTATGATCCCATGTGGGATCATGTGGGGAGAGAGCCCATCCCTTCTCCAGAGGCATCAGCCCCTGTTTGCTCTGTGTGGCAGGGGTGCAGTGTGAGCAGTGGCCCACGGCCAGCCCTGAGCACCGCATCGTGGCCAACCCCATGCAGGAGTTAGTGGGGAGGGCACCAGAGACCGACCAAGTCCACCACCACCTCTTCCACCGCTACAAGGAGCGGTTTGGGAAGAGCTACAGCAGCGAGGAGGAGCATGAGCACCGCAAACGGACCTTCATCCAGAACATGAGGTACAGGATGGGGTCAGGCTCTGCTCAGTGGGGCCCAGAGAAGGGACAAAGGGCAACAAACCGGAATCTGGGAGGTTCCATGAGGAAGAACCTCCCTGTGAGGCTGCCCAGAGAGGTTGTGGGGTCTCATGCCCTGGAGGGTTCCCAAACCCAGCTAGACTCATCCTGCTCTGAGTGACCCTGCTGGAGCAGGGGGTTGCACTGGGTGATCCCCAGAGCTCCCTGCCAACCCCACCAGTCTGGGATACTGGCCCAGCTCAGGGATGGGGTGGCCATGGTGGTCCCCCCGCTCCCCTCTGGCAGGTTTGTGCACTCGAGGAATCGCGCGGCGCTCTCCTACTCGCTGGCCCTGAACCACCTGGCCGACCGCTCGCCCCAGGAGCTGGCAGCCCTGCGGGGCCGGCGCCGCAGTGGGGTCCCCAATAACGGGGAGCCCTTCCCCATGGAGCTCTACACTGGGCTCGTCCTGCCCGAGAGCCTCGACTGGCGCCTCTATGGTGAGGAGGGAGCTGGTGGCTCTGCTGTGCGCGCTGGGGTTTGCACGGGGTCAGCACCCTACAGCTCTCACCCCTAACCCCGCTGTCCCCAGGCGCTGTCACCCCCGTGAAGGACCAGGCTGTCTGCGGGTCCTGCTGGAGCTTTGCGACGACAGGGGCGATGGAGGGGGCCCTCTTCCTCAAGGTGAGAGCGGGGCTGTGCCCCGGGGGGATGGTTGGAGTGCCCTGAGGGTGCCTGTATCCATCCCTACAGCACTGTGTCCCCTCCCCACAGACCGGGGTGCTGACCCCACTGTCCCAGCAAGTCCTCATCGACTGCTCCTGGGGCTTCGGGAACTTTGCCTGCGACGGGGGCGAGGAGTGGCGAGCCTACGAGTGGATCAAGAAGCACGGAGGCATCGCCAGCACCGAGTCCTACGGCCCCTACCTGGGGCAGGTGAGGGGGCCGGTGCCGCTGGGGAGGATGTACAGGGCCACCCCGTCCCCAGTCCTTCCCTCCAGGCTCCCACAGATCAGCCCTTCTGCAGTGGGTGGTGACAGGACCAGAGCAAATGGCCACAAGTCCAGAGAACAAGATAATCCCTGAGGCTGGAGGAGCCCTCCAGCTGCTCCAGAACCCTGGTGCCACCTCAGCCTCCTCCCACCCTCCCAGAACGGCTACTGCCACTGCAACGAGTCAGAGCCGGTGGCCAAACTGGCTGGCTACGCCAGTGTGGAGTCGGGTGACGTGGTGGCCCTGAAGGCTGCGCTGGTCAAGCATGGCCCCGTGGCCGTCAACATCGACGCCTCGCACAAGTCCTTTGCCTTCTATGCCAACGGTGTCTACGAGGAGCCCCGCTGCGGTGAGTCCAGGGTGGGAGGGAGCTCCCAGCCAGGGGATAGAGGACACTGCAGCAGGAGTGACCTCCAGCTCCAAGGGCTGGGGATGGAGGTGGCTCTGTTTTCTTCTCTCCTCCTGGCCAGGAAACAAGTCATCAGAGCTGGACCACGCGGTGCTGGCTGTGGGCTACGGGGTCTTGCACGGCAAGAGCTACTGGCTCATCAAGAACTCCTGGTCCACGTACTGGGGCAACGATGGCTACATCCTCATGGCCATGAAGGACAACAACTGCGGTGTGGCCACCGCTGCCTCCTTCCCCATCCTGGCCTGAGGGGGGACAGCCCCACATGTGCGACCTCTCCTCTCCATGGGCAGCTCCAGGTGGCTGGGGGGTGGCTGGGAGGTGGCTGAGGGGGCTCAGCTGTGCGGTCACAGTGGTTCCAGTCCTCTGCAGAGATGTTTTAGCATTTCAGCTATAAAAGGCTGTAGAAGTGATCCAGTCTGTCATGTTGGGGTTTCTTCTGCCAGTCCCAGCTCTTGATACTTTCTGCAGCCCCTGTGTGATGAGTTGGCCCAATTCTCAGCCCAGAATCACCCCTGTTTGGGTTACCCTAACCGCAGCATTTTCAGTGCCAACCCCATAGGAGCCAGCATCCGCTTCCCCAGCAGCAGGAGGGAGGTTGGACCTGCTTTCAGCTGGGCTGCACTCAGGGTCCTCCAGTTCCCAACTGGATGCTGCCCCATCTCAGCAGCTGGCATCAAGACAGCTGCCCCTGTCAGAGCACACCCAGCATCTGGTGCCTACTGGGATACTGGGGTCCTCTCCTCAGCCCCTCACCAGGCTCCTACATGGGTCAATTCTTGGAGACTCAGCTTCCTCACTTATTTGGGGCTGGAGAATCAGAGCTTCTGGGGGTTTCCAGCTGCTGCCAGCAGCTCTTGGGATGGAGGGAACTGGACCCAAAGGAGACCAAAAGTTAATTTCAAGCCCTACTTCAGGGTGGGTTTTATCCAACCTCTAGGGGAACAGCCAGACTCAGAGCTGCCATCCCACTCTTCCTTTACCCCAAACTGCCCAGCCATGGGGAAACCTGACCCAGAGCTGAGCCCAGTGCTGTTTTTGAGGTCTCCAGGCTGGATATCGTCGTGGTGTGAGGGTTCATGCTGGATGGGGATGGGGATCAAGAGAGGTTCTTCTCCCCCTCTACTCTGCCCTGGTGAGACCACACCTGGAGTATTTTGTCCAGTTCTGGGCCCCTCAGTTCAAGATGGATGTGGAGCTGCTGGAGGGAATCCAGCGTAGGGCAACGAGGATGATGAAGGAGGTGGAGCACCTCCCTTACGAGGAGAGGCTGAGGGAGCTGGGTCTCTTCAGCTTGGAGAAGGGGAGACTGAGGGGTGACCTCATTAATGTCTATAAATATTTGAGGGGTGGGTGTCAGGAGGATGGCACTGGGCTGTTCTCAGTGTCATGCAGTGATAGGACGAGGGGCAATGGTTGTAAGCTGGAACATAGAAGGTTCCACATCAACCTGAGAAGGAACTTCTTCACGGTGAGGGTGACGGAGCACTGGAACAGGCTGTCCAGGGGGTTGTGGAGTCTCCTTCTCTGGAGATGTTCAAGACCTGCCTGGATGTGTTCCTGTGTGACTTGGTTTAGGTGATCCTGCTGTGGTGGGGGGATTGGACTGGATGATCTTTCGAGGTCCCTTCCAATCCCTAATGATTCTATGATTCTATGGGGACGGGGATGGGGATGGGGATGGGAATGAGGATAGGAATGAGGATGAGGATGGGGTTAAGGATGGGGATGGGGATGAGGATGGGGCCAGGCTGGCAAAACCATTAAGCAGCCCCGAGCTCTCAGGTCAGAGCTGTTGGCCCTACTGGGATTTTCCCATTTCAAGAGCCCAGTTAGCAGCTGGGCAGCTGGGAGGGGAGCAGAGCAGACCCTACAAAAGGGGAACCATCAGCTCTAACTTGTACACGGCTGCATCTTCCCCCAGAACAGTCCTGTGCTGGTTGCGAAGCAACACCCCCATGGCTACCCCCATATTCACCGACCCCAGTGCTTCCTCACCAGCCAACAGCACCCAGAGAGCAGCTTCCTCCCAGACTGCTCCCAGCTGAGGGTGACAGGGCCAGATATTTCCTTGTTTTCTCTCTCCTGTTCACCTGCTTCTTCCATTATCAGCTGCACTGATTTCTGAAGGGGTCTTTAATCCCCGCCGGCAGGGTGCCGACTCAGACTCACGTCTGGAAGAGAAACGATCCCAGTGCAGGAGCTGCTGTGGTTTGTTCTGTGGGAGTCCAGGGCTCCAGATCTTTGATTCTCTTGACTGCAGTCGATAAAACAAGCTTTGACTTTCAGGGAGCCGTGACTTGCAGGCTCCCTTTTGGATGGGGGATGCTCTGAATTTGCTGCTGAGCACACAGGGGGCTTCAAGAGCTGGAGGTTTCGAAGCCCCAGGAAGAGTTTAAGCAGGAGACTGACATTTGGGGTCGGTGGCGTTAGGGCAGTGGGGGCGTTTTGGGTGGCTGGGACTTAAAAAGATCCCTTTATCCTGTGTGAAAGGAGGAGAAAACAAGAGAGGACATCCCCAAAGAGAGGCTCGCTGTTTGCAGAGCCAGCCTTGGGCTCTGGCTGCCAGCCCGGGTGAGCTGTGACCTCCAGACATCCCTTGACATCCAAACCCCGGAGCTGCTCCAGATTTTGCTGAGCAGAGCAGAAAACAGCCCCTCTGAACCCTGGGTTTTACTAGCCCAAAGGTGCAGGCTTGTGGTTTCCTTTGGAAGAGGCACATTGCAAACTGGGAACACACAGGGCGTGGGGGAAAATCACCCCACTCGACGTGAGGATGGTAAAACATCAGCTGGCATCTCCTGGGTCTTTCTGAAAGGTCTTTTCCAACCTAACTGACCCCATGGTTCTTGCAGTTCTTTGCTACCTTCCTCCTTGTTCAGTCGCCCCTTCTTGGCATCTGCCAGCCAAGAGGTTGGTGCTTGGGGGCTTAAACTGGGCAGCATTTGGATGCCTTGAGACAGTCTGAGCTCTGATGCTGGAGGTGGGAGTGCATGAGACCACCCCACAGGCTCCGCTGAGCCTCCAGCAGCCCCTCTGTCCTGCCTGATGCTCTTTGGGCTCCTTTATGAGTCTGGCCATGAAGATGCTCACTGGATGCCCTGCTCCAGGCTGGGGGAAGAGCAGCTGGAAACTGCCCAGGGAAAAGGATCAAGGATCATCAGTGGCTGGAGATGGGGCAGCCTGTGGCCAGGTGGCCAAAAGGCCAGAAGCCTCCTGGCTTGTGGCAGCATTGGTGGGGCCAGTAGAATCAGGGCAGGGATTGTCCCCTGTACTGGGAGGCCCCACTTCTAGTCCTGGGGTCGGTTCGGGGCCCCTCAATCATTGCCACAAGGACAGGGAGAGGCTGGGGCAGGTCCAGAGAAGGGAACGGAGCTGGGGAAGGGGCTGCAGCACCAGTGCTGTGCGGAGGGACTGAGGGAACTGGGGGGATTGAACAGGGGAGACCTTCTTAGTCTTCCTGACAGGAGGATGGAGCCAGGTGGTGGTTGGTCTCTGCTCCCCAGGAACAAGAGGCAGCATGAAATGGTCTCAGGTTGCCCCAGGGGAGGTTGAGGTTGGCCCTGAGGAACAACTTCTGCCCCACAAGGGTTCCCCAGTCCTGGGAGGCTCAGGGGGAGCCCCTGATCCTGGAGGGGTCTCAAAGCTGTGGAGATGTGGGGTGAGGGACAGGGCTCAGTGGGGTCCTGGCAGTGCTGAGGGATGGCTGGAGTTGGTCTTTTCAAAGGCTTTCTCCAAGCTAAAAGGTCCTATGAGTCCATGAAATGCCTGTCCAGCTCCTGGTCTCCCAGGAGGGGCCCTAACTGTGGGTTTCCCCTCATACTCCCATCTTTGAAGGAGATCCTGACACCCCTCACAGCCCCTGTCGCCGATGAAGACCTTGTGCTCCCTGCTCAGGCGATGGAGCCTGTGGGGTCAGGACTGCTGCCACTGCCCCACTGAAGCCCCAGTGACACCAGCTATTTCCCCGGCGTCTCTGGTGGCCCAGTTTGGCACAAGGGAGATGGCTCGTCCTGACTGCCCCACAACCGGGATGGAAACCCAGTTTCCCCTGGGAGCGAGAACCTCGAGGCAATCCCAGCTCCACACCGGCCTCCCAGCCACTCCAGAGCTGGCCAGGACACGGGGAACGAGCCCAGGCAGAGCCCACACCGCCCCAAACAGCTCCCGAGAGGTGTTTGCTTCCCGCGAAGCAGCCTGGCTGCGGCTGAGAGCATCCAGCTCCGCAGGGTCAGTCTGTCCAGGCAGCCAGAAACTCCGGGTGGGCTGGGTCTGCCAAGCTGGAACAACTCCCCCAGGATGGATCGGCTGGAGATCTCAGCTGGGTTTGGCAGGGCTGGAGTAGCTGGGGTGGGGGGGTTGGTTTGATCATCACCCTGCCCTCGGCTGTCCTGGATGCTGCACCTCCCTGCGGAGGCAGCTGCACTCCGGCGCAGAGCTCTGTGATGCCAGGTGGCCAGCAAATGTGCTCTCCCAGCCTCAAACCTGGCTGCTGTTCAGCGCTGGATGAATTATCTGTGAAAACCTCTTAGGGCTCTGCACAAAACAAGGTAATTATTCAGAAGGCAGGGGCTGCGCCGAGAGCCAGCGGATGAAAATATTATCTGTCGGTGATTTACAGCCCAACCACAGCCGGTGTCAAACGACAGCAGCTGAATCAGAGGTGCTCTGGCAACTTCTTGGCTTCCTAACTGCTCCAGATGACCCCAGAGAGGGGCTGATCGTGAGCTACCAACTCCCTAGGGAAGAGGATGTGGGTCTTCAGGGCTGGGGTGGGGTGGAAGTGGGTGGTTTACAGAGGGGAAGGACACGTGTGACAGAGGTGGGAGGTTTGAGGGTCACAGAATCACGGAACATCAGGGATTGGAAGGGACCTCAAAAGATCATCCAGTCCATTCTCCCTGCCACAGCAGGATCTCCTAGATCTAGTTGCACAAGAACATCACCAGCTGGGTTGTAAAGCTCTTCAGAGAAGGAGACTCCCTGGGCAGCCCCTTCCAGGGCTCTGGCACCCTCATGGGGAAGAAGGTCCTTCTCAGATTGATGTGGAACCCCCTCTGTTCCAGCTCACACCCTTGTCCTATCACTGGGTGCCCCTGAGCAGAGCCTGGCTCCATCCTCCTGACACCCACCCTTTCCATATTGATCAACATTCATGGGGTCACCCCTCAGCCTCCTTTTCTCCAAGCTCGAGACACTTGGCTCCCTCAGTCCTTCCTCATCAGGGAGATGCTCCCCTCCCTTCATCACCTCTGCAGCTCTTCACCAGACTCTCTCAAGCATGTTCTGTGTCCTTCTCAAACTGATGGTGAAGATCATGGTCCAGGGGAGCCCATCTCGCTGTTACTGCCTGATACGATTAACCAGAGCTGTTCTGGGGTGGAACCGGTGTGTTTAATGTGATCTGAACGGTCCACCCAGCTCTGCAAAGCTCCAAACCTCTCTCCTGCTCCTGAGGTTATCCTGGAAAATCACCGAAGCAGCGGCTTTCTAAACGGTTCTGCTTACCCTCCCTTCGGTAGCAGCTTTACAAACCCTCTTCCTCAGCCAAATGTTTTTCCCTTGGCGACTGTGACTGCTCTGGCAGGTTTGTTGTTCACGTTCTGCAACGAAATCGCTCCCTTCCCTTCAGCTCAAGAGATTTTCAAACACCCCCCCCCCCCCNAATTTTCAAACCCCCCCCCCCCCCAGCTCTTCCACCCTCACTTGTAAGAGGTTTGATCTCTCCTCGCAGATCGCTGGCGCCCGTTTACGTTTTCCAGGTGCACTGTCAAACCCCGGAAAGAAGGGCAGCCCCAGCCCTCCACCTCCGCTTCATCTCCCCTAAGAGCCTTCCCTCCGCGCAGCAGCGCAGCCCCCGAGCAGCGAGGAGGGCTGACGGCGGTGGGGTTTGTTTCGAGCCATCCGCCGCCTCTGCCAAGCTCTGCCTTCTGCTCTCACCGCCCGCTATTTCCCAATCGCAGCCCAGCATCCAGCACAATGCAACGGGTTTCATGAAATTAAGTAGTTCTCCTACACACAGCATATTTGCCCGGTGATTAGAAGCAGTCCCCGAGGTAGCCAAGCGCAGCAGAATTTCAGTTTAATATGCACACCCACGCAGCCCTCACTAAAAAACCCCAAGACACTCCCCCGGTCCTTCTTGGGAAAGACTTGAGCGCTGCAGCGAGCAGCTCGTGTTTCAGCTTCACTGCTTGCACGGGGCAGGACTGGGAATACTCTTGTCATCTGGCAATGAAGGGCAACAAGGCTGGGGAGGGGGCTGGACAACAGGCCCTGTGAGGAGCTGCTGAGGGACCTGGGGTTATTTAGTCTAGAGGAGACCTTCTTGCTCTCTACAGGTACCTAAATGGAGGTTGTAGCAAGGCTGGTGCTGGTCTCTTCTCATGAATTACTGATGATAGGACAAGGGGAAACCACAGAACATTACGGATTGGAAGGGACCTCAAAAGATCATCCAGTCCAATCCTCCCACCACAAGAAGATGCCCTAGATCCAGTTGCACAGGAACATCACCAGGTGGGTTTTGAGCGTCTCCAAGGAAGGAGACTCCACAACTCCCTGAGCAGCCTCTTCCAGGGCTCTGTCATGCTCACTGGGAAGAAGGTCCTTCTCATATTAATGTGGAACCCCCTGTGTTCCAGCTCACACCCATTGCCCCTTGTCCTATCATTGGGTGCCACTGAGCAGAGCCTGGCTCCATCCTCCTGACACCCACCCTTTCCACATTGATCAACATTCATGGGGTCACCCCTCAAGTTGTATCAGGGGAAGTTTACATTGGATCTTAGGAAGACATTCTTTCCTGAGAAAGTGGTTGGGCACTGGAACAGGCTGCCCAGGGAGGTGATGGAGTCACCATCCCTAGAGGCATTTAAAAACCGAGTAGCTAGAGCACTTGAGGCCATGGTCTAAAGGTTAGGGAGATGTTGGGATAAGGGCTGGATTGGATGAACCTGGAGGTCCTTTCCAACCAGGATGATTCTATGATCTGGTAAAAAAAGTTAAAAGAATTTGAAGAACAAAAGGTGGAGAAAGAATTTTTCCAAAGATTTCTAGGTCTCCTTTATGGTCTGAGAGAGAGGAGGGTGTTAAGAGCACTGGAATGTTAGGGAACACAGGCACAAGAGAGTCCAGCTCGCCCCTTGAGAGTTTATTAACACAATGATGAGGAGTTACTGCCTTTTGTTTGCTCCATCTCAGAGCTACAAAGTGAACTTTTAACTCCAAACTGCTTTCATTTCCCCGTTTCTTCAGGCAGGCAGCTTCTGCTGCTGCCAGCACCTGTTTTGTGTCTCAAGCTGGAAAAAAAAAGCAACCACTTGATGAAAACTAGCGAGCAATCGTTCAGCAAATGATCCGCCCCTGCTGCAGCCATTCCAGTCCAACCTCAGACCTGAAACAAAACAGGGACAAACCCTCCCAGTGCCTGGAGCTGGGTGTGAGCCCTGCAAACTGTGGTTTGCAGTACTGACCCTGCCCCGGAGCAGAGGCAGATCCACCCATGCAAATCACAGACTTGGCTGGGCCCCGGGCTTTGCGGATGAGCAGCTGCCCGAGCAGCAGGCCAGCAGCTGCTGGAATCAGAGCACAAGGGAAACAAGTTCAAGCAAAGGTTTTCCTTTTGCTGGAGACACTACCTCCTGCCTCATTCTCCCTTCCTTTTCCTCCAATTCTCTCTCCCTTATCCTTTCAGGTAGTTTTCCCTTTGCCCTGCCTGTTTCCAACCCTTGTGGTTTTACACCCCCTCTGCTCCACTCTGCAAGTGAAGACACCACCTCCGCCTCCTCCTCCCCCAAGTCTTCTGCTCCCTTCCTTCCGCAAAACCTCATTCCCCTTCACCCACCTCCGCAATGGCCTTCCCCTCCCTGCAGCAGCTCCCAGCCCAGCCCTAACCCAACCCAGCCTCCGTCCTCCAGGCCGGCACACCCCTCTCACCCTGCCCTGCCCTCAAACAGAGCAGCTACCGACCTCGCGTTCGCTCCTGCCCTGGCTCAGCCCTGCCCCCCTTCTCCTTCAGCACCAACCCAGACCAGATTAGCTCAGCCCCTTCCCCTCAACCTAGTCCCATTCAAACCTTTCTACAGGCCTTGGCTCGTTCTAGCTCTGTCCTTTCCCCTACCCTGGCCCGGCCCAGCTCAGCCCCAACCCCTGCCCTGGTCCGGCCCAGTTCAGTCTCTTCCTCTACCCTGGCCCGGCGCCGCCCAAATCAACTCCTTCTCCTTCCCCTTCCCCTTCCCCTGCCTCGGCCTGGCCTGGCCTGGCCTGACTGAGCCCCGACCCAGCTCACGCCCCGGCCCCCCCCCGTCCGTCCCCACTTCCGGCTTCCCCCCCCCGCAAGGCCTTATGGGCCATCCCCCCCCTTCCCTCACTCTGCGCGATCTCGCGCGACCTCCCCAGCGCCGCGCGCCCCTGGCCGCATGACGCCAGGTGGGGCGGGGCCGTGACGTTGCCGCTCGGTGCGTGACGTTACCGCTTCCCCTTCCCCAGCGGTCGGCGGAGGAGGAGGCGGTGGGTTTGCTCTGCCCCGCCGCTTTCTGTTGGGAGTGATGGCCTCGGTGACCAATAGGAAGCAACGGAGGCGTGAGTGATACGTCAGGTGGCCAATTAGCGATGGCGCAGCGGAGGGAGGGGGCGGGCGCAGGCGGGCGGAGCGGGCCGGGGCGGGCCGGGCCGCGCCTGTCAGCGGGGCGGCGGGGTGGCGGCGCTCTACGCCTGCACCAAGTGCCACCAGCGCTTCCCCTTCGAGGCGCTGAGCCAAGGCCAGCAGCTCTGCAAGGTCCGCGGGAGGGAGGCGAGGGAGGGTCTGGGGGTTCCTGCGAGGATCTGGTGGGGTTGGGGCCTTAGGCCTGAGGCCTGCGGTGGAGGGGGCCGTCCGTTGGGCGAGGGGAGACAGTTGAGGGAGTGAAAGGCTGGTTGTGAGTGGGGAATTGAGGGGTGAAGGGGTGTTTGAGTAGTCTAAGGGGGCTTGGGGGCTTTTAGAGGGTCTGGGGGGCGGCTTTTAGGGGCTGTTTGGGGCCTGAGGGTACGGGCAGCAGTTAGGGTTGGTGGGGGGCTGGCAGCAATAGGGAAGTTTTGAGGCGCTTGAGGTGGAGGGAGGCAGTTGGCACAGCTGGGGGCTGTTGAGGGGGTGATAGAGAGGGGATACTTGTCGGAGCTTTTTGTCAGGAGGACCTCAGGGCACTGGAGGCTGTCTGAGGGTGTTTGGAGGGTGTTCACAGAATCACAGAACATCAGGGTTTGGAAGGGACCCCGAAAGACGGAGTCATGGGGCAACTGGGGGGAAGTGGGTGCTGTTCATGGGGGAGGAGCTGAGGCAACTGAAGGGCTGTTTGTGAGGGAGGCTGTTAGCAAAGGGAGAGGCCTGGGGTGTTTGGGGGATGCTGGGGTGGTTATGAAGGTCTAGGGAAGATTTTGGGAAGTCTTTGCGGTTTCTTAAAGGAGGAAGGTGGGTTTTTGGGGGGTAGTTTGGGTGGGGAAGACCAAGACCAGAGAAGAGGGGAGAATGGGGAGCAGGAAGAGGAGTAGCCTGGAATTGTTGAGGCAGATGGAGTGAAGCAGGTGAGCACAGGACAACTTCCAAGGCACAGAGTGAAAGGAGAGTGGGGCCAGGGACATGCCAGGCAAAGCTGGTGGAGGGCAGAGCTGTGAATAACTGTGGCAGGACTCTGTGTCCCTGCCTGGGGAGGGGACATCAACCAGCCTGACCCTTGTCTGTGGGCGTTATGCACAATTAAGCCCTTGTTACAAATCTGTTTGCTTCTGGCTCACCTGTGACACATCCCTGTTGCCCTTCCTCTGCTCTGGGTCCTCATAGGAGCAACATGACTGTACAGGGAGGAAATGTTTAGAGTTTGACGGGGGAGTATGTGAGCGGTGGGAGCAAAGGTCAGCAGGTGATGAGGGATGGTGGGGAGAAGGGCTGGTGTCTCACCCAATGCTTCTGGTGTTGCAGGAGTGCCGGATTGCCCATCCCATTGTTAAATGCACTTACTGCAGGACTGAATTCCAGCAAGAAAGGTAAATGCCCACCAAACTGGGGGCACAGGTGTTTTATTTAGAGTTTTAACCTGTTGATTGTTGCTGTGGAATGACTGGAGGGAACCTTTGGCCTTCTTTGAGGATCTGCTGTGCCTCTTTGCTAGCCTGAGCTTGCACCTTGTGCTTGGGTTTTGGTCCCCACTCAGATGCATCTTTACACGGGTTGTCCTTTCACCTGATTTCTGGGATCCAAAAATTCATTCCCAGAGCGTTTCCTTTCACCAGGCTTTTTCCTTCTCACAAGTTCTGCAGAGGGAGGAGTGGTCAATTACCCGGTCCCTGCGTGCAGGCTTTGTGTGGGATGTTCTTTCCCGTGTTTGTTGGACAAACACCCCTGTGTCCTGACCTGCCTTAACCTCCAGACCTGAGGCTGTCCCCAGTGCTGAATCACATCCACTGCTGCTTAACTGGTGATCCAGCTCCTGTTTATGAGGACAGAAAAGCCAGTGTCATCTGGGGACACCACAGCCTAAAGGCACCTCCTAGAAATGTCCCAGCTTGGCAAATTATCCCCATCCAGATTGGGGTATGAGAAACACTTTGATATCAGAGTCCCTAGTGAGGATGACCACAGTCTCTCCACTAGAGATGGGGGTCCAGGGGAGGTGGGATCCAAAACATGGAGGTAGAATTTTCTTTGGGGAAGTGTTAATAGAACATCGTGTCCTTCTTTTGAACAGCAAAACCAACACAATATGCAAGAAGTGTGCTCAGAACGTGAAGCTCTACGGCACAGTAAGTGAGCAGGGCTTGCGCTCACCGGCCTCCTTTCCTTTCATCTTTCTTGTCTTTATCCTGCTGAACCCCAGAGCAGTTTATGGGCTGGCTCTGCTCTAATAGCATGACTGATCAATAATACATGGGTCCCTCAAGCGTGAAGCTTTTTACCTTTTCTTCCAGCGCAGAAAAGAGCAGCTCTGCCATCATCTGAGGAAATGAACTGTTCAATATCCAATAGAAACAAGAGTCCCCCTTGCAGAAACTGAGATTGCTGCAGGAAGCAGTGATCAATCTTTCCTTCCTGCTTCTCTGAGACCTGAAAAAGCAGTTTTGATTGTTTCTGTTTTGGTGATCAGTGTTTTCTCAAGATTTCATAGTGTGGATATAAACGTGAATACACTTGAGCTGCAGGGCAGGCCTCCACATGGAGATGAATGTCTCTGGGATCAGCTTGCAACTGGAGGAGAGAAAACTTACCAAGTGGTGGGGAGAAGAAGAGAGAGGAGAGCATGAATGTCAGTTATTGCTCTCTACAGCTACCTCAAAGGAGGTGGTAGCAAGTCTGCTGCTGGTCTCTTCTCCCAAATTACTAACGATAGGACGAGTAGAAATGGCCTCAAGTTGTCTCAAGGGAGGCTTAGGTTGGATCTTAGGAAGAAGTTCTTTCCTGAGAGAGTGGTTGGGTGCTGGAACAGGCTGCCAAGGGAGACAATGAGCTATCAATGTGTCCTTGTAGCCAAGAAGGAAAACGGCATCTTGGGGTGGAACAGAAGGGGAGTGGTTAGCAGATCAAGAGAGGTTCTCCTACCCCTCTGCTCTGCCCTGCTGAGACTGCATCTGGAATCTTGTGTCCAGTTCTGGGCCCCTCAGTTCCAGAAGGACACAGAGCTGCTGGAGAGAGCCCAGTGCAGAGCCACAGAGGTGATGCAGGCAGTGGAACACCTCCCTTATGAGGAAAGGCTGAGGGAGCCAAGTCTCTTTAGTTTGGAGAAAAGGAGACTGAATGTTGATCAATATGGAAAGGATGGGTGTCAGGAGGATGGAGCCAGGCTCTGCTCAGGGGCACCCAGTGAAGGGACAAGGGGCACCGGGCGTGAGCTGGGACAGAGGAGATTCCACATCAATCTGAGAAGGAACTTCTTCCCCGTGAGGGTGGCAGAGCACTGGAAGAGGCTGCCCAGGGAGGGTTGTAGAGTCTCCTTCTCTGGAGATGTTTAAAACCCACCTGGCCATGTTCCTGTGTGACTTGGTCTAGGGGATTCTGCTGCAGCAGGGGGATTGGACTGGATGATCTTTCAAGGTCCTTTCCAATCCCTAATGTTCTGTGATTCTGTGGTGGAGTCACCATCCCTGGGGGTGTTTAAAATCCGAGTAGCTTAGAGCACTTGAGCTCATGGTCTAGGGGTTAGGGAGATGTTGGGATGAGGGCTGGACTGGATGATCCTGGAGGTCCTTTCCAGCTGTGATGATTCTGTGAAGGCACTGCTGTAGCTGTTGTTCTTGGTTCTTCCAGCCCAAACCCTGCCAGTACTGCAACATTATCGCGGCGTTCATTGGAAACAAGTGCCAGCGTTGCACGAACTCGGAGAAGAAGTACGGCCCTCCGCACTCGTGCGAGCAGTGCAAGCAGCAGTGCGCGTTCGACCGCAAGGATGACAGGAAAAAGGTCAGTAGCTGTGGAGAGGGAGGCTGGGAAGGTAAATGGGCTTGGCAGAGGCTGTCGTTATGACAGATAAGCCACTGTTAGTGACTGTGGTCTGCATTGCACTAGATGCCCTTCTGACCCTTTCCAGGGATCCTCTTGCTTGCTTTGCATTCTCTGCTCTGGTGAGAACCCCCCACTAAGTCAGTCCAGCTCTGGGCCCTTCAGTCCAGCAGAGACCTGGAGCTGGTGGAGGCAGGGCCAGAGGAGGTCCCAGAAATGTTGCTCTGAGGGTGAAACCTGCTGCTTTGAGGCCAGGCTGGAAGAATTAGGGGAGTTCAGCTTGAGAAGAGAAGCTCCAGGGAGACCTTAGTGTGGCCCTACAGTTATAACAGAGATGGGGACAGACTTTTCAGCAGAGGATGCTATGTCAGGATAAGAGGTGATGGTGAAACTGGAAGAGGGAGAGTCAGATGAGACACAAGGAAGAAACTGTTGATGCTGAGGGTGGGGAGAGCCTAGCCCAGGCTGCCCAGAGAGGTGGGAGAAGCCCCATCCCAGAACTACCTCAGATCAGGTTGGACCTTGGGGTTCTGAGCAACCTGTTCTGATTGGGGATGTCCCTGCTCACTGCAGGGGGTGGGACTGGAGGAGCTTGAAAGGTCTGTTCAACGCCAAACCATCCTTTGATTCTCAGTTGCTTCTTGTCTTTCTGTGTTTGTTTTGTGGGCAGGAAATGAGACCAAAACTTCTCCCCTTGTCTCTCCCTGCAGGTGGATGGGAAGCTGCTGTGCTGGTTGTGCACGCTGTCCTATAAACGGGTCCTGCAGAAGACCAAAGAGCAGTGCAAGCACCTGAGCAGCTCTTCCCGGGGCAGCCTGCAAGAGAAGGAGCAGTTCAGCCGGCTCAGCAGCGGCAGCCACTACAACAGGTGACCTGCTCAAGCTGAGTGTTGTTGTGCAGGGTGAGCTCCCCTCTGGGGCAGGCAAAGAACTGCTCTCCACTCCTTTGCTGCACGTCCCAGAGAAACTGGGAGAAGTGCTGGGGTGCTCAGTGCCTCAGCAGTGGGTTTGGCCATCTGTGATTCAGGAGAAATCTGCCTGAGTCAGGCTTTACTGGTTTGCAAGGCCCTGCTGTGCTGGAATAGACCCTGGAGTGATCCCTAATGATTCAGCCTAAGGAACGTGCACACTAAATTGCTTCCTGAGGTGGATTAGGAGGTGGGGGTTAGTAGATCGAGAGGGGTTCTCCTCTCCCTCTGCGTTGGAATCTTGTGGCCAGTTCTGGGCCCCTCAGTTCCAGAAGGACACAGAGCTGCTGGAAAGAGCCCGGTGCAGAGCCACAGAGGTGATGGAGGGAGGGGAGCATCTCCCTGGGGAGGAGAGTCTGAGGGAGCTGGGGCTCTTGAGCTGGGAAAAAGGAGAGTGAGGGGTGACCTCATTAATGTTGAAAAATATGGAAAGGGTGGGTGTCAGGAGGATGAAGCCAGGCTCTGCTCAGGGGTACACAGTGATAGGACAAGGGGCATTGGGTGTGAGCTGGAACAGAGGAAGTTCCACATCAAAGTGAGAAGGATCTTCTTCCCCATGAGGGTGGCAGGGCACTGGAAGGGGCTGCCCAGGGGCATTGTGGAGTCTCCTTCTCTGGAAATGTTTAAAACCTGCCTGACCATGTTCCTGTGTGACTGGATCTAGGGGATCCTGCTGTGGTGGGGGGATTGGATTGGATCATCTTTCAAGGTTCCTTCCAATCCCTAATGTTCTGTGATGCTGTGATTTGTACAGTGGAGTGATTGAAATGCAGATTTCAAGCAGGAGTTGCTCACCTACACACTGATCTGACTGACGCCTTGTTTGCTCTTTATTTTTAGTCCCCAGCTACTCGAGGAGGAATGAATTGGTTTATATTTTTTATCCTTCTTTCTTGTGCTAGGAAATACTGCTTTGCTAGGCTGAGAGTGGGTGGAAATATTTATCTGCTTCTCTGTCTTAGTCTGCGAGTCATTCAGGGTCTGACAGCCAATTTCCTTCTTTCTCTAGCCAGAAAACCTTATCCACCTCATCTATTCAGAACGAAATCCCAAAGAAGAAAGCCAAGTTTGAGGCCATCTCTGCCAACGGCGACAGGTGAGCCCATTACCTGGGGAAGTCGGGGGTGGGCAGCTGTTTGGTGTCTGTGTGAATAGGAGGAAACTTTTATGTTAGGGTAGAGATCTCAGGCTGTGGAACCTTGAGGGGCTGCAATAGCAGCTTTCAAACCCTGACAGGCCAGTGTGACTTGGCATTTAGAGATTTATAAGGAATTCCCTGTGCCTGCTAGAGAAACTGCTAGTTGGCAGAGCTCCTCACCCATTCCAAAACCTACAGCTGCATCAGCTTTGCCCTCTCTCTGGAGTTACAGGGACAGGGGAGCCGTAGAGTTTAAGAAGTCTGTGGGTTTTATGCTTTTGGGGTTGTCAGACTGCTCTGCCTCAGAGCAGAGGATCAAGAGCAGCCTCCCATTTGCCTTCCTGCCTCCTGGGGTAGGCAGAAGCAATCCATCAGCTTGGCTCAAAAGCATCCAGTGCTGTCCTGCTGCCACAGTCTGCTGGGTTGTGTTGGTGCCCACTGTGTGCAGCAGGATGGCAGTCACTAGCAGAAACAGGACATTGAGATGGTTTATTAGTTTTTACAGTCTTGTACATGCACATTTTCATTCCTGCCTTTCCTCTCTGATTCTCAGCGTTCCTTCCTCTCCCGAGATGCTTTGTCCCCCTACCCAGAGTGCCCCGTCCACCTTGGCGCCGTGGGCCGCTTCCCAACAGAATCTTGGTGCCCATCATTGTCCTGTTTCTCAAGGCACTGACATCCTGAAGTGAGATCACCTCTTGTTTTCTCCCCTGTTGCCCTCCTTCCCTGGGAACTGCCTCATATGTGGAACCTCTCCCTCTCCATGGATCTCTTTCCAAACAGCAGTGAATTGCAGAGCAGAGTATAGGATCCTTAGTGCTGAAGGGTCTGTCAGAGCCACTGGTAATTAATTGCTCCCTGCCTGCCCTGAACATCATCTCTTCAAGGTGACAGATCTCAGCTCTCCTGTAGATGCTCTTGACACCCTGTCCATGTTAACATAAGTACTGTGATGGGAAACTGAACTTCAGTACGGGCAGTGCTCTCCACAGCATGCTCTGCACAACCATTTATCATCTGAGCAGTGCCCTCAATTAAAAGCTGGAAAAAAATGGAAAGATTAAGCATAGCTTGGGGTGGCCAGAGAATTCATCCCACTGCCTTCAGTGCTAGTGGAGCTAGAGGAGGAACTGGAGACAGGTCCCTGGTAGAACGGATGCAGCCCATCCGTCTTGCTGCACCTTTCCCTGTAGAGAGGCTCCTGCTCACCCTGTGGGGCTGCTCTCCTGGTGATAGGGCAGGATCTATTTTTAGCTGCTCTCTAAAGCCTGGGCTGAGACCTAACAACTCGGTGTAAACATGAAAATATCCCAGAAGCAGCAGGTCTCGTGCTCTGGCACCAGTTCAGTTGCACAGCAGAGAGTAGAGGAACCAAGAGGCTTCATTTTGCTGTCAGGTCAGATGCTGGCAGCCTGGCTCCTGCCAAGGCTGTGGTTCCTTGCTTCCAGGGTTTCTGATGAATCCCAGTGACAAACTGTGCAATTTTAGCAAAGTCTGAGGAGCTCTAGCACTGTGAAGAGTGCTGGAAGCTAAATGGCAGCTTAAAGTAGGGAAAGCTAAACAGTAGCTGCCTTAAACAGCCACGTGGCTGCCTTTCTTGAGCAGAATAATAATGCTGGTTCATCAGGTGTGGGTTTGGAGTTGCTGGGAGGGAGTTTCTTCTGAGGATCAGCCCACAAAATCCCTCCCCTCTTGCACCAGTGTCCCCCTATGCAGAGTCAGCTGGAGTCTGGGTCTGCTGCAGCACAGGGAGGGTGTCAGCAGCAGTGGGGTGATGCACAAGCAGCAGCTCTTCACTGCTGAGCTCAGCCGCAGCGTCTTGGCTCAGCCGAGCTGCTGATGGGCAAAAGCTGGGCATTTGGAGCTCAGTTGACTTTCCAACACCCCCAGCAGGGTCCAGCTTATCTGAAATTGTTGCTTCTGTCTGGATAGAACAAGAATTCTTTTATGGTGTCTCACTGAATTCCCTCTGTCTGCCTTTCTTGCTGTATTTTGGAGTGGCTGTGGCTCCCAGCAGCTCTAATAAGGGGACTGAGCCATTTCCAGGGGCTGTTTCCTGGGTGGTCTGGAGTGGTTTGTTCTCGGGGAGCTCTGTGAGGATCTACCAGCACTGAGCAACCTTCACACACAGGATCACCCTGACTTCACCTCCAGCCTCTGGTGCTGCTGGGGCAGCACTCAGTGACCCCATCCTCTTGTGCAAACGCTGCCAGGAGGGCTTTTACTGGACAGACTCTGCTGATGACCTCAGACACCGGGCTAAATTGGTCTTTTAACACCAGGCAGTGCTCAGGCTGCTGGCTGAGGGGGAGGGCAGTGGCACCTGAGGACATTGAGCAGCAAAAGTTCATTTAGTAAAATCATCATTTGCATGGAAAAGCCCTGGCGTAGGAGGCTTAAACACAGGGACAGGCTGAGCTTTGGGTGGAGGCAGAGGGAGCATAAAGTTCAGGTGCTGGTTCTTACTGGTCTGGATGGATTTTTGCAGCCTGGGGATACCTTTTGTCTGAGGTGAAATTTGGGTGCTGGTCAGGTCAGCCAGGTCTGTGCCTCTTCATGCTGACCTGACTTAAAGAGCAAAGTCTTTAAGCTTGGGTTGGTTTTGCATTTCCCAGGGATGGAGTTGAAGGCAGGCAGTCGGTTTCTTTTCTGCTCAAGAGAGAGGCTAGTGGCTCTGGAAAAGCTTCTCTCCCTCTTACCAACACCAAAAGGAACAAGAGCTCATCAGTCTACTCTCACAGACTGCTCAAACACAGGTCTAGCCCCCCTGACCTATCCCAAGGGGCTGGGATGATGGAGAGAAGTTACCTGTAAGGGAAATGGCCTGTTTTGTTAGGGGTTTTATTCCAGTTGGTTAGTTTAGTTCTTACTGTGTTTGTTAAAGGACTGGAGTGAGTGGTGGTTGGCAGTTTTCCTTCTGATTTGGGAGACTCAGGGTAGTTAAAGATAGAGAAACTTTTCAGTACTAACCTGTCAGTCTTAAAAAAAACATTAAGAGGAAAAAAGAAGAGAGGGGGGAAAATAAAGCTGCTTCTTTAATTAGCACCTTGATGGATCTGAAGGAGTGTTTTTGCAGCAGCTGGACTTCTCTGGAGATGTTTAAAACCCACTTGGATATGTTCCTGTGCAGCTGGATCTAGGGGATCCTGCTGTGGCAGGGGGATTGGACTAGATGATCTTTTGAGGTCCCTTCCAATCCCTGATGTTCTGTGATTGTGTGAAGGTGGCTGCCTGTGCTCACATATATGACTGGAGGGGCTGCCTGGGTGTTCTGAGCCCAACCAATACCTCCTCTGAGTGCAGCTCCCAGGGGGCAAGAGAAGCCCTGGAAAGCCCCAGGATTCTGTGGAAGGCTGGTGGCCCTCCCATCCCCTCTCCCCACTGGGTGGCAGGGCTGGCTCTCACCTCCTGCCTCCACACTCTGCCAGCAGAGCTGCCAAGGAGGGAATTTTTCCTGCTGCTGTGAGTGCCTCCTGGTACTTTATCACCCCGGGCTACAGCAGGAGTGGAGCTTGTCTGGGCAAAGGGATGGGGAAAGCCAGAGGGAATGAGTGAGGGAAACTTGGAGGCTGCTCTTCTTGTGGGTTTTTTTTTTCCCCCCTCTCCTCCCCAGCATTTTTGCACTGAGTGGGAAATGAAAGCTGCTGTTAGCACCATGCTGGTGCACAGGAAGGTGCTGGAGCACCCACCATCATCTCACCCAGGGCAAGGGATGTGAAATGGAGGGGTTCTGTCCCTTAGCCTGCGTGTACCAGCCTCTTCCATGCTTGTCAGGCAGCTCTGGAGCCAGCACTCCCAGAGAGCTCTGGCGCGGGCTCTGCTCTCGGTGTGTTTTTACCACGCAAGACTCTGCAGGCTGGCTCCTGCCATCACGAGTTTCCCCAGTGCTGCGGGGCTGCTCCTGTGACTTTCAGCTCCATGGAGCTGCCCTGGCTTGGTTTCCCTTTGTAGATCCCCAGCACAGTGATGGAAGGAGCCTTTCCTCCTGCCACCTCCTTGCTGAGCAGTCCAGTCGCTGCTGAGTGTGCTTTTAATTAGAGAATGAGGTTTTTCCAGGCACTGCCAGAGCCTTGCATGAGGTTGGAGCCGCTGTGCAGCTGCAGGGCAGGAGGTAGTAGAGGATTAGCGCTGAGTCTGGAGAAGAGGAGACTCAGGGGGCACCTTCTCCCTCTCTCCAACTCCCTGAAGGGAGGCTGTAGTCAGGTGGAGGTCGGGCTCTTCTCCCAGGCAGCCAGCACCAGGACGAGAGGGCAGGGCCTGCAGCTGCACCAGGGGAGGGTTAGGTTGGATGTTAGGAAGCCCTTCCTCGCTGAAAGGATGATGAGAGCCTAGAATGGGCTGCCCAGGGCAGTGGCAGAGTCCCCATCCCTGGAGGTATATAGAAGGCCAGCCTGGCTGTGGCCCTCAGTGTCCTGGTGTGGCTGTTGGGGTGATGCTAGTCCTGGGCTGGGCTGGCTGAGCTCAGAGGCTTCTCCAGCCTCAATCATTCTGCAGTTCTGTGAGTGAGGCAGCAGCTGGGGCTTAGACCCTGCCCTTTCCACCCTCTGCAGTTGTAGAGCTGAGCGCAGGCGTTGGGGCATGAAGTGAGCTGTTGTGAAGGCTGTGAAAAACAAAGTCAGGCTTCAGGTAACCCCAGCTCTTTATCTTTATAGCGGCAGAGCTGTCTGATAGCGGCCAGACTCAGAGTAATCTCCTAGGTGAAACCTGCTTGCCCGGTGGCTGTGAAATTTCGACGCGGCAGGAGCAGGCGTGCGAGGCCAGCAGCTCACTGCCCTTTCAGCACCACGAGATAAAACCCAGGCTTAGCATTCCAGCAGCCAGGAGCAGAGATCGGCTGAGTACCCTGGACCTGTGGCTGCAGCTCATCTTGTCTTGTGACCCAGAATATTCCTGCCCAGATCACTGTGTCTCTCGCAGGGGAGACCTGTGAGTTGCTGGTGCAGGGCACTGACTCACATCCAGAGAAGTTTTTCAGCCCGTTGCTTAAGTTGAGAGTCCCTGCTGCTGTACAAGTGGAGCTCTCAGCTGTTTCCCTAGAGCCTCCCTGCCCTTTCCAGCTCTGCAGTGGTAACAAAGCTTCTTCCCAAATTGCTCAGTGATGGTGGAATCAAAACACAAAAGTCCAACCTGTCTCTTTTTCACCTCTTTTCTCTGCCGAGGACAGAGCTGCCTTTAATCTAGGTACCTCCCTGGCTGTGCTTTGTTTAACTTGGGGGTTATTTGTTTCTCTTTCATGTTCCCTCCTTGCCAGAGTGTTTGTTTATATTTAGGGAAGAGTTTTGCTCTGCATCCAAGGCAGGAGCAGAGCCAGTTCCCAAGTGGTCACATGGAGGTTTTGTTAGCTCTCTGCTCGCTGCCCTCAACTCTCTGCTTTCAAAGAGGCTCCGTGAGCGCTGCAGACACCGGCTGGTGGTCACGCACAGCACTCCCATGGCCCTGCTGATCATGCAGGGATCATAAAGCAACTGGATATCACACACAGTCCCTCTTGCCTCACAGATTCCATCTTTATCTCAGCAGGGATACAGGTGACTGCTGCGGTTGAGGGGTGCTTGGAGGACACAACAATGGTTCCTGTTCTTTGAGTGACTCTCCCTGCCTCACTGAAGAGATGAGGTTGTGAAGAGAGTCTTTCCCTGTTCTTTACTGCAGTTTTTCTCCGGACCTTGCCCTGGACTCTCCTGGCACTGACCACTTTGTTATCATTGCCCAGCTGAAGGAGGAAGTGGCTACTTTAAAAAAGATGCTGCACCAGAAAGATCAGATGATTTTGGAGAAGGAGAAGAAGGTACAGCCCCTGGTTTCTCCCCACCCTGCAGTGTTCTGACGTGTTCACACAGATCATGCCCCAGCAGGGTCTGCCTTGTTATCTCAGGGTGGGCAAGAGAGTTGCTGCCTCTTGCCAGGCTTTTTCTTTCTGTGGTTGAAAAGGCTTTCAGGACCCACCTGGGAGATCTCATTTCAGGAAAGGTCATTTTCAGCAACCTCCATGGGAGGGTGAGACAGAAAAAGCCATGCAGCTCCTTGCAGAGTCCTGGCTGTCCCTGCTTCGCTGTGTTGCTCGGGGATGTGGTTCTGGTCTCTGCTCTAGCCCAGCCCAGGGGGTTTCAGGACTGTTCCACTGCCACACCACTTGTGCAGAGGGATTTGCTGTGGCGGGGTGCTCCTGGGCTGAAGCCATTTCGTTTCTTCTTCCAGCTCAGTTGCTCCTTCCTGGTTTATTTGCAGATCACAGAGCTGAAGGCCGACCTGCAGTATCAGGAATCGCAGATGAGGGCAAAGATGAACCAAATGGAGAAGACGCACAAGGAGGTCATGGAGCAGTTACAGGTGACAGCGTTTTGCTCTTGAATTTGCTGAGCTCTGCTGTACCTAGGAGTGAGTGAGGACACTCCTGAGCGCAATTCCCCGTGAGTTCTGCACACACAGCTCTGCTGATGCCCTGCAGCCTCTGCTCTGCCAGACAGGCAGCTCTGGAGCAGCTGCACTGCGTCGTAACCCCCTGTTTATATCCTCCTGGCTGCTCTTGGCTCAGGCTTATTGTATTGCAAAGTGCTTCTGTTGGGTCCCATATGGACTAGACAGGAGCCATCAACCTCATTTCACCTACTGCCAGCATCAGGTTTGAAGCAGCATCACAAGGCTCTTGCTGTGATTTATGTGACCAGAGAGCACAGAGCTCAGGAGGGCTTTGGCTGTTCCTTTAGTCTAAATAAAGCCCCTGAGCTGGAGGGAACAGGCAGAGCACAGTTCTTGTCCTGTCCATGGAAACACTAGGCCAGAGAATCTGCATGAACACAGGATGGTCACAGGCTGGTGGAGTTGGAAGGGACCTCTGGGGATCATCCAGTCCAACCCTCTGCTCCAGCAGGATCACCCAGAGCAGGTTGCCTTGTGTGGTGTCCAGGTGGCTTTGGGATCTCTCCAGGGCAGGAGACTCCACAACCTCTCTGGGCAGCTCCAGCAACCCCACAGAAAAGTTTTTCCTCATGGAACCTCCCAGTTTGTGCCCCTTGTCCTGTCTCTGGGCACCACTGAGCAGAGTCTGGCCCCATCCTCCTGCCCTTTGACTGTTGATCAGATCCCCTCTCAGCCTGCTCTGCTCCAGCTGGACAGGGCTCTCTGTCAGCCTTTCCTCGACACTAGACATGCTCCAGTCCCCTCCACTGGACTCTCTCCAGCAGTTCCTCATCTCTCTTGAACTGGGGAGCCCAGAACTGGAGTCAGGACTCCAGATGTGGCCTCACCAGGGCAGAGCAGAGCGGGAAGAGAACCTGTCTGTGAATGCGCCGAGCCACCAGTGAGGTGGGGGCAAAGGGAGCTGGTTGCAGGGAGGAAATCAGACACAGACCTGAACTTTGCTCCCTTTAATGACTGTGGGGTGTGGAACGATCTGAAGCCCCAGCCATGAGAAACGGGAGAGGGTAGGACCAAAGGCTTATTCCCTCTGGGAAAGCAGCCCTTCCTCCATCAGCACACACCCCAGTTAATGATCAGACTGCTTTTGGAGACCACAGAAAGCTGGGGCCTGTGGCTTCCCCTGCACCCTGAGCCTGTCTGAAGGTTGGAATATTGGGGGGGGGGGGGGGGCAA
>VXBP01005777.1:175768-192381 GCA_013400115.1 Rhinopomastus cyanomelas
GGGGGGGTTTTTTTAAAAGAGACTTCTGATGTGAAAACAGCAAACCTTGTTCCACCCTGCCGGCGTGCGACGGCAGGAGAAGACCTAATTTTATACTTCACACGTTTGTAGAACATGAGGTGCATCGGAGCGGTGGCTTTTTTTAAACAAGGGGGGGGGGGGCTTTGCTTCTTCGCTTCCCTCTGGATACAGAAGTAGGACGGCCCTGTAAATACTGTTCCCTTTTTATTTGGGGAGGGTGGGAGCCTGGGGAGGGGTCCGGATGGCGATGAAACCCGATGGTGCAGCCGAGTCGCTGCCGATTTGTAGTCGACGCCGTCGTTTCTTTGTACGTTTGTAATACGGGAGATTTTCCAGGGGAGCTGCCGTTTGTACAAAACTCTTGACGCCCGTAAACGTGTTTTAAGAAACCCTCCCGTGTCTGACATTTCCTTGGTCCCCTTGCAGAAAACCCCGACGCGTCCCACACCGCCGGAGCACCTGCACGCGGCTGAACCCCTGCGGTCCTGCTGCCTGTGGGGAGGAGACGGTGTTTTCCTGCTGTTTGGGGGTTTTTTGCCTGTTTTTGGGTTCATTGTCCTGCTGCATTTTCATAGAATCGTGGAAGGGACCTCGAAAGACCATCCGGTCCAATCCCCCTGCCACAGCAGGATCACCTAGACCAAGTCACACAGGAACACATCCAGGTGGGTCTTAAACATCTCCAGAGAAGGAGACTCCACAGCCCCCTCCAGGCAGCCTGTTCCAGTGCTCTCTCACCCTCACTGGGAAGAAGGTCCTTCTCAGGTTGATGTGGAACCTGCTGTTTGCTTTGTTTTCCTGTTCGGATCGTTTTCTGACCCTGATTCATTTTCCTAGAGTTGGCTTCGTTTTCCTGCTCGTTGATTCATTTTCCTCTTGTCTTTTCCTACTGTTTGATTCATTTCCCTGTTGCATTTTCCTACTGTTTGCTTCATTTTCCTTGGAGAAAAGGAGACCGAGGCGTGACCTCATGTTTACAATGTTTAGAAACCTCAACGTTTATAAATAATGAGAAGGGTGGGTGTCAGGAGGATGGAGCCAGGCTCTGCTCAGGGGCACCCAGTGACAGGACAAGGGGCAGCAGGTGTGAGCTGGAGCAGAGGAGGTTCCACATCAGTCTGAGAAGGACCTTCTTCCCAGTGAGGGTGACAGAGCCCTGGAAGGGGCTGCCCAGGGGGCTTGTGGAGTCTCCTTCTCTGGAGACATTTCAAACCCTCCTGGATGTGTTCCTATGGTCCAGGTGATCCTGCTGTGGCAGAGGGATTGGACTGGATGATCTTTCGAGGTCCCTTCTAATCCCTGATGTTCTGGGACTCTGTGAGTGTTTGCTTCATATTCCTACTGTTTGATTCATTTGCCTGTTGTTTGGTTCATTTTCCTACTGTTGGCTTCATTCTCCTGTTGTCTTTTCCTGTTGTTTGCTTTGTTTGCCTGTTGTTTAATTCATTTCCCCACTGTTTGGGCTGTTCTCCTACTGTTTGGTTCATTCTGCTGTTGTTGGGTTGGCTCCTACTTCTGTTTCTATCTTTAAATCACCACCCCCCCTCCCTGATGGAGCCTGTTGCTAGGATCCTCGTTTCTTGGTTACATCCAGCTCCCCAGGACCCATCCGGCTGGATCCCGCGAGATCCAGTCTCTGGTTTCTTTTGGAGAGAGAAACACCAGGGTCTTGTTGACAAACAAACAGATGAGAGGATCAGGGGGTTGTTTTGTCACGGTGCAGGTACAAGCAGGGTGAGAAAACGGCAGTTGCAGTTGAAATCTCCTTATGCTTTCTGGAGGTGGTGACTGAAGTGAAGTCCAGTTGGTGACTGGTCTGTAGTGGTGTCCCCAGGGCTCAGGAGTGGGGTCTGTTCTCTTTAAAAGGGGATTGAGGCACCTCAGTGCTTTGTGGATGACACCAAGTTGGGAGGGAGTGGGGATTTGCTGGAGGCTCCACAGAGGGCTCTGGCCAGGCTGGGGAGACCAGCTGAGGTCCACCAAGGTCCTGCCCCTGGGTCACACCAGCCCCTGCAGTGCTCTGGGCTGGGGGGGAAACAGGAGCCTGCTGGGGGAAGAGGACCTGGGGGGGTTGGTCCTTTTGGCTGGAGTGGAGATTGAGCAGCCAAGTCTCCCAAGTGATTGACTGGAGATGGGGCAGCCTGTGGCCAAAAGGCCAGCAGCATCCTGGCTTGTGGCAACACTGGTGGGGCCAGCAAGACCAGGGCAGGGATCATCCCCCCTGTACTGGGCACAGCAGAGGCTCCACTTTGAGTCCTGAGGTCAGGTCTGGGCCCCTCAGTCACTGCCACAAGGACAGGGAGAGGCTGGAGCAGGTCCAGAGGAGAGAAGGGGCTGCAGCACCAGTGCAGTGTGGAGGGGCTGAGGGAACTGGGGGTGTTGAACTGGAGAGAAGGATGCTCAGGGGAGACCTTCTCACTCTCCACAGCTCCCTGACAGGAGGTTGGAGCCAGGTGGGGGCCGGTCTCTGCTCCCCAGGAACAAGAGACAGCATGAAATGGCCCCAAGTTGCCCCAGAGGAGGTTGAGGTCAGCCCTGAGGAACAATTTCTGCCCCACAAGGGTTCCCCTGGCCCAGGCTGCCCAGGGCAGAGGGGAAGCCCCTGATCCTGGAGGGGTCTCAAAGATGTGGGGTGAGGGACGGGGCTCAGTGGAGCCCTGGCAGTGCTGGGGGACGGTTGGGCTCCAGGGTTGCCTGGAGTTAGTAGAGGCAGCACCCAAAGTCACAGCTGAATGTGGGGAAGAGAAATAGTTTCTGTAAAATCTTTCCCATCTCTTCTTCAGGAGCTTCAGGGTCTGACCAGAAACCTGGGCAGAGCTTCCACCCAGTGGAGGCTGCTGGGGATACTGGGGCCAAAGCAGCACTGTTCACTCAGCATTTCCTTCACACCAGTTGACCCTGAGCTGAGCTGTAGCCTTCAGCAGCTCCTCAACCCTCCTCCTGAGGCTCATTTGCCGATGAAGGTTCCTAAATCACAGCCTCCAAAGGGCTGGGCTGGCCCTGGGCAAACTGCACGCTTGGCAACCGCCCTCCCAGTTCGTGCTGCCCAAGGGTGCCAGAGGTGCTCAGCATTCACAGGGCTCAGCTGTATCTCTGCTGAGCTCAGCACAAACCTTTCCTTCCCTGGAACGAGCCCAGTTATCCCCATTTACAGCTGGGTGGGAGATGGATGAGAGCAGCTCTGCCGAAGGCCAGGCTCCCAGTCAGCGGGGACAGCTGGAACCAGGAGGAGACCCCCTCATCCCACCTCCCAGGTGGAGGAGAGAGATAGAATCCTAGAATGTGTTGGGTGGGAAAAGACCCCAAAACAGCATCCAGTCCAACTCCCCAACACCAAGCAGGGCCATTTCTCACCAGACCAGGTTGCCCAGAGCCCCAGCCAGCCTGACCTTCAATGGCTCCAGGGATGGGGCCTCCAGCCCCTCTCTGGGCAGCCTGTTCCAGGGATCCCCCACCCTCAGATTCAACAACTTTCTCCTCCTGTCCAGCCTCACTCAGCCCTTTCCAGCTTCAAACCATGACCCCTGGTCCTATCGTTCCCTACCCTTGGGAACAGCCTTCCCCAGCCTTCAGGGGCTGGAAGGTTTGAAGGATCTATCCCCACCACGCTCTGCCAAGATGTTTTTGGAGGGGCTTGTGTCTCAGACTGTTTCCCAGCCCCCTCAGAGCACAGCAGGGTGCAAAGCTCTGTTTTGGGGTAAAACCCAGCTGCCAAAGCAGAGCTCAGCATCCCTCATGGAATCCCAGAATGACTGAGGCTGGAGAAGCCCTCTGAGCTCAGCCAGCCCAGGACTAGCTGGAGACTGGGGGGGTTCTTCAAGACAGCAGCGAAAAATCCTCCTGGAGAGAATTTCCTGAGAGCTGCAAACAAAGAGGGTTGGATTTTCCTTCTCTCTCTCTTTTTTTTAAATAATTACTTGACTAAACCCTCCCCCTCCCTCCAAACTTGCAGCCCCCCCCGGGCAAAGAGCTGAGATTTGAGAAGGAAAATGAATTCAAACTCTTCTGCAGCCTTTACTTGAAGGTGAATTCAACCGACTTAACCAGCTGGTAATTACCCACCACCACACTCCCTTCCATTCCTCCCTAATTACTGGGGCTTTACTGGGAGCACTGGCTGAGGCAGCACAGCCTGGGGGCAACAGGCTTCAAAAAACAACCCCAGGAACCAGGAGGGGTGAGAGCAGAGCTGGCTCTGGAGATGAGGGATCCAGGGCGCTAGGATGAGCTGGGAGTGAATGGGGGAGACTGGGCTGGCCACAGAGGGGGCAGTGGGTGCTTCACTGGGAGCCCCAGTGGGGTTTTAGGGGTGGGAGATACTGGTCACAGTCAAAGGGGTCAAACTGGCCCAGTGCTGCTTGGGGATGAAGTTTTGCCTCTCTTCCCAGTATTTCCACCCAGAAAACTGCCCTTCACTTCCTCCAGTGGGAATCTCTTGGGATCTAGGACTGCAGAGGTGCTTTGGCTGGGACCCCTGTCTGCTGTCAGCACCCAGTCCCTGCTCCTGGAGAGAGCAGCTCCCTCCTGCCACTCCCCAGAGGCTCCAGAGACAACAATCGCTCCCCAGTCCAAACCAGTCTGAGCGTTTTCATGCTGCTGCAGCCACTTCCCTCTGTCTGCAGTGCAGAAACCCTGATGGAATGAGGTGCCCAGAGCCACCCTGGGGGTCACTTCCCCCTGCAGCTGCAGAGGATTCCTTATTCCCCTCAAACACGCCGGGATTCCTTCTCCCAGCCCCCCAGGGCCAGGTACTGGTGGGTTCCCTCACTGGAGGCTGTTAGTGGGGAGGTGTGGGGGGACCAGCCGTGGTGACCATCCAGTTGCCCAGAGAGGCCGTGGAGTCTCCTGCTCTGGAGACTTTCAACCCCCCCGGATGTTCCTGTGTGACCTGTCCTAGGGGACCCTGCTCTGGCAGGAGGGTTGGACTGGATGATCCCTTCCAACCCCAACCAGTCTGTGATTCTGTGGGGCTGGGGAGGTACCGAGAGGCCAGACATGACGACGGTTGTCCCCGGCCAACCCGGTTGTTTGCTCCAAGGTGATTTCTCTTGAGCAATCAGCCCTGTCTTCCTGCTGAGCTCTGCAGAGCCCCATCAAACCACAGCAACAGACTTGTCCCGTCAGCAGCTCAAGAACTGGGGCACCAGCAGCCCCTGACTAATGGGCCCTGCATGTGTCCCATAACTGGGGGGTTCTGCAGATGGGGGGGTCTGTGTTCAGCTCCTGGTTTGTCTCTCCTTTGCCCCTCTCCCTCCCATTAATTAACCCAGCTACCAAAAGAAAGAAATGGGAATGTAGGGATGTGATTCTCCTCCTGAACTGGGCACTGGGGAAGCCTCCCCTTGAGTACTGGGCAGTACTGGGCACCTCACTGCAAGAGAGACTGAGGGGCTGGAGCTGGTCCGGAGGAGCAACGAGGCTGGGGAAGGGACTGGAGGGAAAGGCTGATGGGGAGAGGCTGAGGGAGCTGGGGGTGTTTAGCCTGGAGGAGAGGAGACTCAGGGGGACCTTCTCCCTCTCTCCAACTCCCTGAAGGGAGGCTGTAGTTAGGTGGGGGTCGGGGTCTTCTCCCAGGCAGCCAGCACCAGCTGCACCAGGGGAGGGTTAGGTTGGATGTTCGGAAGCCCTTCCTCAAGGAAAGGGTGATGAGAGCCTGGACTGGGCTGCCCAGGGCAGTGGGGGAGTCCCCATCCCTGGAGGTGTTGGAGGATGGACTGATGTGGCCCTCAGTGCCCTGGTGTGGCTGCTGGGGTGATGTTAGGTCCAGGGCTGGGCTGGCTGAGCTCAGGGAGCTTCTCCAGCCTCAGTCATTCTGGGACTCATTGTGAAATAATGGAATGAAAGAAATTAATCTCAAGAAATAAACATTAATAAGTGAGTTAAATAAATGAGTCTAAAGAGCTAAATCTAAAGAACTGAATCTACAGAAAGAGATCTATGAATCTAAATGAATGAATAAAGAATAAACCTAAACGAAGTAATAAATTATAAATATAGATAAATCAGTCTGAATAAAGAGCTCTAAACAAATAGGTGTAAAGGAGTCATTCTGGATAAACAAATTGAAAGGTAAAATGGAAATAAATAAATCAAAATACATCATTTGAAAGAAATCTAAAGAAATCAATCTAAATAGATAAATCTAAATAAAAAGTTGACATTTTTATGTCAAAATCTAAATAAGAAAGCCTGCAGAAATAATTATAAATAAATAAATGTAAGTAAAGACTTGTAGTTTAATTTATATAGGTAAATCTGATTTTTAAAATAGAAATAATTCTCAATTAAAAAATCTAAGTCAATGATGCTAAATAAATCTAAATCAGTAAATCTCTATCAATAATTTAAAATCAATAGTTCTAAGTAAATCAAAATAGAGATATGTAAATAAATCATTCTAAATAAATCCATTTAAATAGTTGACTCTAAATAAATCCATCTATCTAAAGGGTGACTGTCAGCAGGATGGGACCAGACTCTTCTCGGTGGTGCCCACTGATGGGATGAGGGGCACTGGGCACAAACTGGAGCCCAGGAGATCCCACCTAACCACCAGGAGAAACTTTTCCCCCTGGCACAGGCTGCTCAGAGAGGTTGTAGAGTGTCTGCTCTGGAGACTTTCAGACTCCCCTGGATGTTTCTGTGGGATCTGCTCCAGAGGATCCTGCTCTGGTAGGGGGGTTGGACTGGGTGATCCCAGAGGTCCCGTCCAGCCCTGGGCTGGGATTCTATGATCAGCCAGCACAGACACCTCTTGCATCCCATCACCTTGAAGAGCCAGCACTGCTGTGCTCCAGCCTGGCCAAGAGCTGGGACCTCAAGTTGTCCAGTTCTGCCTGTCCCAGAGCTTTCTGTGGGGGCAGAAAGGGGCTGAAACAGCATCTCCAGCCCCACAGGAGCAAGAGGCTGAGTGCCCCTCAGAGCTGGCACCTCCTCACCTCAGACCACTCACAATTAACCCCCTAAACTGCCCCTTTTGACTGATCGGAGTGTGAATTCACCAGCCAGAGTCACCCAGACCCCACAACTCCAGGGCAGAGCTGAACTGCCAGGACACCCCTAAAAATAGCACCAGCTGCTTGGAGGCTGTTTGGATCCCAGGAAGGGGACAAGGACGAGGAGCAGCTGAGGGGTGGTGGGGAGGGTGGCGTTGAAATCCACTGGGTCCTGTCACCCCGCTGAGGCTGGTGAACTGGAGTGTGCTGTGGTGGGCTGTGCTAAAGCCATGCCAGCCCCACACCAATCCCATACCAAGCCCATGCCATCATGGTGCCATCCGGATACGCTGACGTGTCTGCTCGACTGGCAGCAACTCAGGACCGGAGCCAGAGGAGGTTGTTGCCAGGCAAAACCTGAGTTGTTTGTGCAGTGGCTCCTGCTTGCTGGACTTTGCAGTGTCCGGGCTGTCAAGCAGCTCCAGACTGTTCCCAGTGCTGCTGTCTGGGGCTGCTTGTGCTTGTGGGTGACTTGTTTTTTGCCTTCTCTGACCTTCTTTTATTGTGTTGGGTGTTTGTTACTCAGCAGGCAGGAGCTGGCAGGGGGCTGTAGAGGGTGGGAGCGGGGTTAGGGTTAGGGTCTGTGACTCTTGGGGATCTTCTGCACTGGGATAATGGAGCTGCTCCACAGGAGGACCCCCAGGGAGCTGTGGGGGGGCAAGAGTGGGGACACAGTGGTAGCTCTGGGCCACAGAGACCTGTGGGACAGGTGACACTGGGGTAGTCCAGGGGTTTGGGACAGGTGCTGCTGCCTGTGGACAGATACAGGCTATTCATGTGCCTTTTCCACCCTCTTTCTTTTTCCTTTGATGCCAGGAGATGTTTTCCATCAGTCCTTGCACCAAAGGCTTAGGACTGGGCAGAGGGATGATCTGCAGAGCACAGAGGATCCACAGGAGTGGGGGAACATCCCCTGAGCCACCCCTGTCCCCCCAGCACCCAGCTGGTCAAGGGAGTGGGGGATTGTGCCCCTCTGCTCCCTGCTGCTGAGATCCCCTGCAGGGCTAGCTCCAGCTCTGGGCTCCTCAGTCCAGCAGAGACCTGGAGCTGATGGAGGGGAGCTAGAAGAGACCCCAGAGATGCTGCTCTGAGGGTGGGACGTACTGCTATGAGACAGGCTGGGAGAGCTGGGGGTTCAGCCCCCTGCCCCAACACTGCAGCAACTGGGACCCTCCAGGCCCCTCCCAGCCCAGGGAGAACTACAACCCCCAGCACCACCCGCGAGGATGCGGCCTATTGGCTGTCAGCTGCTCCTTAGCCCCGCCCCCTAGTTTCCCATTGGTCTGCACGCTCAGGGAGGCGTGGCCTGGCCCCGCCGCCGCTCTATGAAACCCGGGCGGGCGCAGGGGGAATCCGGAAGGTTCTGGACCGCGGGGAAAGGGGGATTGCGGGGACCCCCGCCCCCACCCCGGTCCGGACCCGGGGCCAGCCCGGGGCGATGCTGCCTCCCGAGGAGGGCCGGGGCGGGCAGGTAGGAGCTGCGTTTGGGGTTCTTGACTCCCCAGTCTTCCTCCTCAGGGGACACTGTGGGGGCTGATGGGGACATCCCGGGGGTCCCCCCACCTCAGGCCGTGGGGATGAGGGGAGATTGAGCTCATGGAATGTGCCCGCTGGGATGGTGGGGGGTGCTGGGTGGGAGGGTTCAGGGGGCTCTGCTCGGTTGGTTGGCTCCTGCTGCCGTTCCCAGTCCCGTTCTGGGATCGGTCTGGTGTCCCAGTTCACCCGGAGGTCTGGGGAGCATCTCGCATCACCCTGGGCTTTTCCATTCGGGGGCCACTGTGCAAACTGGAGGTGGCTGTGGGGTTTGGCAGAGCTTCCCCAGCCCACACCAGTGGGAAAAGCTGGGAATCGCCTCTGTAGGATTTATTTTCCTGTCGAACTGTCTCTCGCTCCACTTTCTGCAGGTTCCTCAGGAGCAGCTGTGGGGTCACACCGCTCAGGGGGTTTGCTTGGGGAGGTGGGAGGGGTCAGTGGCCCCCAGTTATCTGCAGGATGGTAAAGCCTGGCAGGGTCTGGAAGCTGGAAACTCCAGGATAGTTGGTGGGGAAGACCCCACAGAGCAGCTCTGCAGGGGAATCCCCCCAGCACTTGTCCCAATGGGGGCTGCATCCTCGAATGGGTGGTTTGGGGGAAGGACGGTGGAGCTGGAGGTGCCACTGGTGTCACACAGGTACCACCAAAACTCCGGGGGCTGGGACCCTCTCAACCCACCTGGGTACTTGGCCCTGTGGGGTTTTGGGACTCTCAGTTCCTCTGCTCTTTTCTGGGAACCCCCTTTGGGTGCTCAGGAGCAGGCAGGATGGGATTTGGGGGATTCCACTGCCCTCCTTGCCTGAGCCTGGTGACAGCCCGGTCTGGCTGGGGTGCTGCTGGGGCAGCTCACACAAGCAGCTTATTGCATCAGCGGAGCTGAGCCCAGTGCTGCTCTTGCTCCCCGCAGGACAGCCCAGTGGCACCAGTGTGGCTGTGAGGAGTGACCCCTGCACTGGTGTTTGTTTAACCCCACCTTACTGGGAAGGGTTTTCCGACTAAGCACTAGCACTGCTGTGGGACGGGCTCGCTGCTCCACACGCCCATCTTCCCACCCCTTCCCACGGGTTAACTTTTCCCCTCGGTGCTGGCTGGAGCCTGCCAGTGGCTCGTGTGGCTGGGGCAAGTCGGGACAGCTTCTCCGTGCCTCAGTTTCCCCGGGAGCAGACGCAGGAGGTGACACCCTCTGTGGTGGCGGTGGCACACGGAGGGTTAACAGCAGCACCCCTGGGGATTGCTTAACGCAGCAAACCAGAACCCTGAGTCAAAGGAGCCTTCAAAGGTCACCCTGACTCGGCTGTCACCAAAAGCAGTGGGGCCGGTGCTCCTCAGTGCCCTCGGGGTTGGGAGCACCACGAGATCTGTCTCACTGGGGTCTCCCCGTTGCTGGCCCCTCCCAGGGAGCCTCTTAGAGCAGCAAAGCAGCTGCTTAGGCAGCTGGTCCCCAGCACCGTGGGCTTGTCCTCAGCTCCATGAGCCGGTCCCCAGCACCGTGAGTCAAGCAGAGCCAGCTCAGCACCCAGAGCAGGGCTGGCAGGAGCCCACTCCCGCACCCCGTTCTGGCTTCCGCGGTGACTCAGGGAAGGAGCATCCCGTTGGACCTGGGCTCTGCTGCCTCTGCCAGGGTGGCTGTGAGAACCCCTGCAGTGCCCTGACCCGCTGCCCGCCTCATGGGCAGCGCGTGGCCCTGCTGACAGCTGCTTGTGCCATCCTGCTTGAGGTGAGCGTGCCAGGCTGTGCCCTTCCCACCAGTGGGACTCAGAGCGCAGGAGGAGCTGGGTGCAGAGCTCGGAAGGAGAAGGGGTTTAGGGTAGAGCTGACCCCATTAACGGGCTGGAAGGTCTCTGTCCAGTTGTGCCACTGGTTTTGGAAAGTTCCCCACTTCTGGAAAACTGGGGGATCTGCACTGACTGAGGTGACTCTGCAGATGGGCTGTGGGAGCTGTGCCATGTCCCACACCATGGTCGGGGTACTCGTGGCAGCCCGGGGTCCTCAGAGCCTGGGCCAGCAGATCCAGCCACCAGACTTGTGTCCTGCCCACACGCCTGGCACTGGGCTCCTGTCCACAGGTGCTGGCAGAGGGGTCTGGGGGATTTCTGCAGGGAAGGGGGTGAGGAAGCTGGTGCTGCACACTCCCCCCCCCAGCACCTCTTCTGCAGTGGGTGCCGCCACCAGCGCTGGTACCCGGGGTGTGGGCTGAGGAAGCAGTGCTGTGGGGGTTTGTCTGCTGGATCCCCTTCCTGCTGCCACAACCCTGTCTCCGTCCTGCATGCACCAGCCCCCCCATTCCCCCCTCATTTCTCCCTAGAGCTGGGAGCACTTGAACCCTTTTCCACCCTGTTGTCTCTCAGCCTCAAACCAGGTTGCTGGGATCTCTGGAGGTGTTTGGGGGGGATTGTTTTTAACTTCTGGGGCTGGATGTTGTGTGTTGTCATTTCCCTCCCTTCCCCCCCGCCCCGAGTCTGCGGTTGGCACCTGTGGGTGCTGCTGTGATGCAGGCAGACACCTCCCCAGCACCCACTAACTGTGGGGTGTTGCGGTGCCGGAGCGGGATAGGGGAGGATTGGGGCTCTGCTGCCTCCCTGTGTTCCAGCTTTGGGCTTGGATAGGGGGGGTCCCTTTGGACACCCAGTCCACCCCTGCTCTGTGTCCAGTCTTCCCAGCACTGGGGAGAGCAGCAGCTCCCCCACAACTGGGTTGAGGTGGGATGGGGGTCATTTGTGTTTAACCTCCATTAATTCAGGGATGGGGGGAGGAATTAATTTAGGGAGGGGGAAAAACCCTACTGGGGCTGTTTCAGTAGTCCAATAACTGGGAGCTCCCCCATAACTGGGGGGGGCGGGGACTCGACTCATTTCTGTTTAACCTCCATAAATGTAGGGACGGGGGGGAAATTCTCACACAGGAGATGTTTGGGTACATTTTGTGCCTGGGGTGGGGTTAATGGGAGCCCCTGGTGATGCAGTGACTACAAACCCTAATGGCCAGTCTGGTGGCAAATCCAGACCTGGGTGCTGGGGGGCATCTCCTGGCACCTCAGCCTGGGGGGTGCTGACCTGGGACCCATCGTGTGGCACCGCCAGGGGTGCTGAGCAACACCCCTGCCAGCTGTCATGGGGCTGTGCCTGGTCTGACGTCAGGCTCCGGGTGCTGGCCGCGGGGGCGATGGCCGCGTGGCCTCGTGGCGTGGCTGGGGTGGCTGCCTGAGTCACCTCTTCCGCTGCCACCGGTGGCTGCTTGGCCTGGGGACACTCGGTGTCTCCGGTTGTGCCAGTGCCAGGCACTAACGGGGCTGCTCTTTGCTCCCTAGGACACAGGGGTCAAGGTCAGCCGGCAGCTGAGGAGGGGTCCCAGCGCCTTCATCCCACTGGAAGAGGTAAGAGGTGGGGGTGGGCTCGGGTGAGTGTGTCGCTCCCCTCTCAGTCTTGGGACAGGGGGGAACAGGAAGGATCCCCTTTACCACCACCCCACCCCCACTTCCCAGTTCCTGGGGTGGAGGGTGATGGGGAAGGGTCTCCCAACCCCTGTGGCAGTGGAGGGGGGGGGCTGTCTTGTTTTCAGGGGTGGGGGCAGCAGTGGTGGTGTTTCACCCTGATGTTTTCCTGCCTCAGTTTCCCCACGTGGCTGCTCTTTCCCCTGCTCCTCCTCCCTCCCCAAATCACCCCAAACCTCCCCTGAAATCCCCAGGGCTCCCCATACCGGGGCACCCTCAGCTCTATCTCAGCACCCAGCGTCGGTGGCCCAGATGGTCCCTCCTGGGGCAGAGATAGCACCGCGGTGTCGTCATCGCGCTGGGGGTGTGGAGAGGCTGGGAGTTGGGGGTGTGAACCCCATCTCCTCCCCAGCACACACCAGTTCCCAAATAAACAACCCAAGGCTCTGAGCGGGACGGATCTGTGGGGTCTGCCATGGAGCCCCGGGGACCCCCCGGGGCTGGGAGTGGGCAACCAGGCAGTGGGGGTGGCCGACGGTGCCCATTCCGGGCAGGGAGGAGACTGGGCACCTTCGATGGGGTGAGCGTCCGGTGGGGTGGGCTGGGTGATCCTGGGTGCTGGATGGTGGCCGGGGGAGGGAGTCCTTTTAGGTTATGGGGGTGCTGGGGCGCAGGGCTCTTCACCCACTGCTGTCCCCATTCTGGCAGATCCCTCAGGACGGAGCGGAGAGCAGCCTGCGGCAGCTCCTCTTCGAGGCCTTCGCGGCAGCGGGCAGGGTGGACAACATCACCATGGTCATGGGGCTGCACCCCCAGTACCTCAGCAGCTTCTGGAAGACCCAGTACCTGCTGCTGCGCATGGACGGGCCCCTGCCCTACCACAAGCGCCACTACATTGCCATCATGGTGAGGATGGGGGGGTCTTTGGGGTGTCCTGTGGGTGTACTTGTGGTCCCAGCATCTCTGCTGGGTTTCTGCCAGGAGCTGGGAAGGTGTTTGGGACCCGATCTCTCATCTCAACCCTTTGGGGTTGGTGCTGTGGTGCCCACCCAGGGTACCCCAACACCCCCTTCCCTCCCTCCTGGACTCTCATCCCTGGGGAAAACCCCCACAAGAGTGATTGGGGGNTTCTCCGAGGGCTTGTGGCTTGGTTGTGGGGGTCTCATGGCCGATGGTGGGGCTGACTGCCCGGCTCTCTTCACAGGCAGCAGCCCGGCACCAGTGCTCCTACCTGGTGGGGCTGCACATGGAGGAGTTCCTGCGGGTTGGGGGGGACCCCACATGGCTGCAGGGTCTGCACTGTGCACCCCAAAAGCTCAGAAACCTCAATGAGATCAACAAGCTGCTGGCCCATCGGCCCTGGCTCATCACCAAGGAGCACATCGAGGTGAGAGCTGACCCTGCCAGCTTGGAGTCCTCCCAAAAACACATTTCCCCCAAAATTTGACTTTAAGGGACCCCAACCCTGGATTTAACTCTTTCAGCTCAGAGACTCTCCTGAGTCTCTGAGGCCGTGTTGTTCCTGACTGATGGGGATGGGGTGATATCCCAGATGGATGAGGTTGGGGTGACATCCTTGATGGATGGGAGACAGGGTGACATCCCTGATGGATAAGGATCCCCAGTAGGGTGACATGTCCCCCATAGCTGGGGACTGTCCTGCTGCCTCAACCCAAACACCCTCCTGCTCTTGGTTTGTGTCAGCTCTGGGGTCTAGTGGAGGGGGGTTGTGATGCAGTGAGATGGAGGGCTCTGGGGGTCTCTCTCCAACCCCATGTGTTCCACAGGCTCTGCTGAGGACTGGGGAGGACAGCTGGTCACTGGCTGAGCTGGTGCAGGCCCTGGTGCTCCTCACCCACTACCACTCGCTCGCCTCCTTCGTCTTCGGCTGCGGCATCAACCCCAAGGAGGACCAGGAAGGGGGGAACAGCTGCCGGCCCCCCTCACCCCACAGCGACAGCAGCCCTGCCTCTGATGACAGCATGGGGGGCTCTGGGGTAAGGGGGCTGCTTGGACTGGGACTGGTGGGGTACTGGGCTGCTTTATGGTGCTTCCCTATGGCAGTTGCCCCAAGGCCTTTGATTGGGACCAGCAGACGCTTTAGGGTTGCACAGCAGCAGCATCTGCAGGGCTTCCCCCTCCTCCCAGTCCATGCACTGGAGCAGCTCTGGGGTCTTTGGGGTGGCCCCTGAGGGTCTTCAGAGCAGCCCTGGATGCTGCTCTGGACTTGCAACCCTCACCCTCTGCTTCACCAGGGCAGAGATGCCGTGCGGGAAGTGGAGATGCTGATGGAGAGGATGAAGCTGCTGCAGGAGAGTCAGCTGGAGGAGGAGGAGGTGACACAGGAGGAGATGGCGACACGCTTTGAGCTGGAGAAGACTGAGAGTTTACTGGTTGCTCCCTCGGGTGAGGAGGTGTCAGGGTGCTGCCTGTGAATGGGGTCCCCATGGGTTGGAGAAAAGGGGGGAAGGTACCAAGGGAGGAGCAGGATGGGACCCCCAGCTGAGGGGCTGCCTCTTGTCTGGGGGTCACACCTCATCACTCATGGCCACTCTGCTGGTGCCTTGTAGATCTCACAGACCAGTCCCTGCAGTCCAACGTCCTCTGCTTCGTGGAGGACCCCGAGTTTGGCTACAAGGACTTCACGCGGAGGGGCGAGCGGCCCCCCCCGACCTTCCGGGCGCAGGTGGGTTCTCAGGGTGCTGGTGTCAGGGTAAGGGAACAGTGGGTGCAGAGGGTGAAGGGCTGCAGCAGGCTGGAGCTGCCTGAGCAGTGCAACCCCATTGTGAGAGCTGGGGAGGGGAAGTCAACGTGTTGGGGAAACCCCAACCTATGCCTCTGGCTCGGAAGAGACCCCACTCTTCCCCATTAAATCCCTACTCTGCTGTGCTTGTTCCGTCAGGACTACACCTGGGAGGACCACGGCTACTCGCTGATCAACCGCCTCTACCCTGACGTGGGGCAGCTCCTGGATGAGAAGTTCCAGGTTGTCTACAACCTGACCTACAACACCATCGCCATGCACTGCGGGGTAGACACGTCCATGCTGCGCAGGGCCATCTGGAACTACGTCCACTGCGTCTTTGGCATCCGGTGGGTCCTTCAGCCTCCTCCCACCTCCATCGTTCTCTGCTCTGGGTGGAACCCCTGAGTGGCTCCAGCTGGGGAGCCAGCGACTTGGTCTTGGGGAGGTGTTGCAGCTACTTAACCCAAAAGTCATGGAATCACTGAGGTTGGAAGCGTGATTCCAGTGCAGTTCATCTGGTGCAGCCATCACCCCAACCTCACCCTGCCCACTAAACCCTGTCCCCAAAGGCCACAGCTGCTTGATGTTTGAACCTCTCCAGGGATGGTGACTCCCTCTTCCCTGGGCAGCCTGTTCCAACCCCTTGACCACTCTGTCAGGGAAGAAGTTTCTCCTGATGTCCAACCTCCCCGGCACAGCTTGAGGCTGTTTCCTCTTGTCCTGTCGCTGGTGACTGGGGAGAAGATGCTGACACCCACCCCTCTATAACCTTCCTGCAACAATAAGGTCTCTCCTCAGCCTCTTTTTCTCCAGACTAACCCCCCCCAGCTCCCTCAGCCTTTCCCCATCAGCCCTGTCCTCCAGGCCCTTCAGCAGCTCCGTTACCCTTCTCTGCCCCCTCTTCAGCCAAGCGATGCTGTTAGGCTCAGCTTAGGTCAGGAGAGACCCCGGGGTGAGCGGGGTGCCTGGGTTAACACAGCCTCCTCTCTCCCCCAGCTACGATGACTATGACTACGGGGAGGTGAACCAGCTCCTGGAGCGCAGCTTGAAGATCTACATCAAGACGGTGGCCTGCTACCCGGAGAAGACTACCAAGCGGACGTACACACAGTTCTGGAGACAGTTCAAGCACTCAGAGAAGGTGCTGGCTCATCCTCTCCCCTGCTGACAGGGTGTGTGGGGGGTGCTGAACCCCCCTCCACAGTGCCCTGACCCTGCTCTCCCTGTGTAGGTTCATGTCAACCTGCTCCTGCTGGAGGCTCGGATGCAGGCGGCGCTGCTCTATGCCCTCAGAGCCGTCACCCGCTACATGACCTGACCAGCCTCTGCTCCCTCCTCCTCCTCCTCCTGCCCCAGGCTTGGGGAAAAGGCCAGGGGGGAGCTGGTACCCTAAAGACTTCGCTGGAATAGTGTCCCTTCCCTTGAAGGAGCTGTGGGATGACAGTGGGAGCTTCCCTGCCTCTAATCCCAGGAGAAGGGATGCCCCGAGAAGATGCCGGTGTTGAGAAGACCCTGGAGTGCTGCCCTGGACTGGGCAGAGCAGGGGGTGTCTATCTGCTTTGTGGCCTTTTAGTGGGGGTGATGGCCCCCCAAGGTGCTGGTGTGACCTGTGAGTTGGGTCCTGGCCTCAAGGCTACTGCTGAGAGACTGGTGCTGGAGGGGATCGTGGGCTTCACCCCTGCTTGAGGGGCTCCTGTTGTGCTGCTGGGGATCCTGCCCTGGCACCTCATCCCCACTTGACTCCAAGCCCAATCCCCTGACATTGGGGTCTCCACAGCTGGGAGGCAGTTATGGCTCCTCCTTGCCCCACCTGGGGGGTTCCTACTACCTTCAGGGGATGTGGAGAGTATCTCCTGGAGACCCCAGCCCAGCCTTGGAATGGGATTAA